>JTDE01000500.1:21670-54150 GCA_014338405.1 Paragonimus skrjabini miyazakii
GTATATTAAATTTGCGAGTGTCGTCAATGGTGAAACTCCTTTTGCTGTGCTGTAGCTCAGCTGGTAGAGCGCTTGCCGCGTTTGGGCATGGTGTTTCTGTCGCTGGTTCGAATCCAGCCGAAGTCCAGATTTTTCGCAAATGGATCTCTTCGAAATTATCAAATCTGCCAAACTACTTATCAGTAACTCTATATATATATAAGTTTTAACTGAATCTGTTAAACCACCCATTTTTACTGAAAAGTAGTTGCTACTATTCGTTTGTCAATGTAACTTCTCCTTGACCATTATTCAGAGTCAAATACGGGTGTTTAGCTATCACAATGTTTAATTAATTTGGCTGGGCACAATATCTTGATCAAAAACGATTCTCACCTACACATTCCACAATTTGATATTCCAACTAGCTCGACAGTAGGGATGTTTGCTATGGTGCATCAAGGTCGGGTCCGAGCCATCCGGAATATTTCTGTTTGTGTTTGAACAGACCCATTCTGTTAACTGGACCTAGAGGTCACCCTCGATCTGGAGGACTACGTTGATTAGTACCTCGGTCCTACCGCGTCAAATAGGCCAAAAGGATGAAGTCAGACGGAAACAGTTAAACGCAGACTGAATGCTCGATGAGATCTAAAATCGTGTATCTAAGTCTTGGATGGCGTTGGCTAACTTTCGCCATTTGTGGCACCGGCATGATCTCGGTCTTTCTGTAAAAGGCTGTGTGTGTAATGCCACTGTACAGACAGTCCAGTTGTACGGCTGCGAAACCTCGTCTATTTATGCGGAAGATATTCACAGGGTGTCTGTTTTCAGCCACCGTTGTCTCCGAAGCACTAGCGGTATGTGGTGTGAGCACCGTGTCAACAATGGTGAAGTTCGCCGACGTCTTCGGGATGGACAGATTCTATCGATCCCTGAGCATAGTGAACTCGTCTCTCATGTTTCGTTGGTTTGGCCACATCCTTTGAATGCCAGCTCACCGCCTGCCACATCGTGCCTTGTTTGCTAGTGGTCGGTTAGGCTGGAAACGATGGCCCAGTGGCCGGTGTATAACTTGGGTTCCGGGTATGAATGCACTGACACTGAAGCTTGCTTCAGTAGGACGTTTCCGGATTCCTCGTTCCAAAGGATGACGAACACTTTTGATTAAGGACGCTGTCTGATCTGGCGAAGAACAGAATACAATGGCGCTCATGTTGTGAATCTCTGTGTTCATCGTTGCAGCTTTTTCTTCATTATCCTTCCACATTTGTTTTCTCTTTTACTTTATACAATACATCTTTTTCTTACATGTTGTTACACGTTTGCCACTCCTAGTGGTTTTTACTTGTCAAATGATATATACATATAACACTTTTATCTGTGGCCAGGCTTGCATTCTTCATTTTTACCCCCTATAACATATTTTTTCTCCTGTTCCACGTCGACGAAGTAAACAGCGAGTGGATTCACATTATCTTCTGGTCAGGCTCACGGGCGTTGCGAATAACTAAAATGAAATTGAAGTGTCTAATCTTCGGTGTAGCACATTTTTTGTCGGCCATTGTTTGCTGGATACTAACATCTGCAATCCGTACACGCTTCCGTTCATCCTTTTCTCTGAGAGTTGTAGTATTCCTCACACAGAAGCTTCGTCAAACCGATTGAATCATCTACTGATCTTAGTCTAAAGGAATGATTAATGTTATTACCCCCAAGTGCCTGGAGTCATGCAGTTCATTGTTATCCACCGTGCATTTTGGGTGAGGGCTGGTAGTTAATCCGTTTGCCAGCTCATGCCCCTCAGTGGCGTGTGCGGTTGAATAAATAGAAACGGGCCACGATACTTCGAACCGTCGATCGATAGATAAATTGGGCATACTGTTACCAAATGCAGACTCGGTTTAGTCAGTTTGGTTGAGACGAATGAAACTGATTCAGAACGGCCTGACCACAGAACACTCCAATGTGCAGTGGCTATCGATTCACCGAAAGTCAACCTCAGTTTTAAGTTTAGGACGAGCAGCAGAACGTGCAAAGTTCTATCAGGAAGCGCTCCAAAGAAGCATACGCCACTGAAACGCCGCCATTCCTTGCCATTCATGCACACGCCTAGTGCTGATTGGACCAAAGGTAACACTGGACCCGATTGTTTTATTCGGTAATAGTTTTATACAATGTGGATAGTCCCACCTGTGCATTGTGAACAAGACAATATGATATCCACATTTGGCTGATTTTCGTACGCGTGCCTGTGCGTGTTTTGCTTAAAGTTCATCACATTTATCGGCGTATTGTGTGCGAAAATATGCCACTCCTTATGACGAAAACTTCAGTATTATCAAGCGTTAGACATTGACCTTCTGCGTAGCAACAAGTGATATTCGTTATGTTACATATATGTGATTCCGTGTCTGTATATACTTAAGTTTCAAATCAGTCCTTATGTTTTATCAATTTATCATTTCAGCCGTGATCAAGTGGATCCGGAATCTACCATCTGACGTGCAATTGTATATTCAGGTGCGTTTATTCATAATGAGGTTTTACTCCGTTACATCGTCCAAATTACTCTGATGTGATACTCACATTGTTTGTGAGCATGCACTGTTTATATCTTACGAATTCCCATAATCAGCTTTGTTGGTTTTTGTAGGAAGTCTGATCTTGATCCTCCACTCCTGTTTACTTGGGCGACTCTGCCATCTGTTCGTATACATCGGTTTTATTTATATTTTGGTTTGGTCTTTATGGTTTCACTCTGGGTCACTCACACACAGGGATTGAGGTTCATCCTGATGTCTGAGTCCACAGTGTAGATTATGCATACGATATTGCTGTGCTGCGAGATAATCCGCTGATGACGTGACGGTAGGAGTAAGCCGATGCACTGTGCACGTTTCACCCTCGAAACTGACACGTGACGGTATCTACATTCGTTTCTGAAGATCAACGTGATGTTTCTCTTTATATGGAAATTTTCCTACATACATCTGCAGTTGTTCTTGAAGCGCTGTCAGTCCAGGTCTTCAAACTCAAGGTTTCATCTGACGACCTGATGAGTCTATGACTCTAACTATGCATAAATCTCCTCTTGAAAATGTGCTTCTCAGGTATGGAACGCCACCTCGTTTGGGGTAGATGATGTTCTCCAGTTGTTGATCTATGGAGCATTTTGCTTTTTTGGTGTTTTAAGTGAGCGGGAAATGGTATGTTTGTTGTATGTGTTCAGTAACAGCGCTGTACATTGTTATCACTTTTTCATCTATTTTGTTCAAACCATTCGTTCCGTCGATGAACTTGAAGCCTAACCAGCTTACGTAACGCGGACGATATTTGCTGATTGAAGCCTGACCTAGAAGAGAGAGGACGGAGAGTGGTATTCGTCCATGTTTTCTTGCTATCTGAATCAGTGCTTGTTGTTGTATATAGACTGTAATGACTGGTGCACCGCCATAACTAAATGGGCTCTTGCTTTTATTGCATTTCCTCACAATACCCCCGCCCTAGTTCATTTTTATTCTCGCTCGTTTCCGGTGTAAAGCTTTGGATTTTCCGTATTATCTCACATCTGCCTGTCATATCCGTAGTTTCTCCGCAAGTGAAAAAGCAAGACATTTTGTCTGTCCAAAAAGTATGATTAACCGATGTATTGGGATGTTAGGATGGTAATTTTCATTTGAGGGATAGTAAAAGATGATCGTCCAGTGCTCAGTTTCACATATTCGTTCTCACTTATTTTCATGTTTCATTGAACCTTGTTCGAAATCCCTTCCAACTCTTAGTCTGCTGAGCACGCGGACAGTGAAGAACTGCGAGCAGAATTACCAGTGGACCCGGAACGAGATCGGATCGGTCAAGGTAGGCATCTTTATGCTTTACTCTGAATTGTTCGATTGATAGCATCCTTGGACACCTTGCATCTTATTTCGATTCATACATGTCTTGTTTCCCCCGGCTGTATATCAGTCTACTTTACTCTGATCGCTCTGAAAAGCGTCGTGTAGATATTCAGCAGACGTTTTTTTAAAATAATGTTCCCCTTCTGACTCAGGCGCTTGTTCAGCTCGGTTGAACCACCTACTAAGTCGAGCAATTCAGAACAACAGTAATCCAAGCCCCACTAAGCGCAAATTCTTGCCACGGCTGGCATTTGAATTCCGACCTTGCTTTCCTGAGTCAGCCGTGTTGACCACTCCTCCACCGACTTCACATTAGGCACGAGCAAATTGTCATATATGATATCGAGAGTTCGACTCGACTCAGAAATTCTGACGGCGAGGTTATTGATTGGACCTAACGGACAGTAACTATGTCTACTATCAAGATGATTTGGCAAACCACGCTACCCACATTTTTTATTTAAGTGTTTGTCCTTTTCTGCTAGAATGAAATGGTCAAAGTTAGTCCAGTGTTTCTAATTGCCAATTGTTTATTTGTTACAAAGGTAACATGAGAAATAGAAGAGAACCGGCGCCCTATGTTTAGACGTTCAATCGGAAAGTTTGTGATAATGAGACAAGTTGAAAAAGTATGGTATTTAATGGGTGGCAATACTCTGAAGGTGGTGTGTGAAAAAAATGGTTAGAAGTTGAAACATGTTCTGAAGATATCCATTGGAGTAAGTTGTATGGGCAATTACTGTTGTAGTTCGACGAACTCCTAGAAAAATAATTTGTAAACCTCACCTTCATAAAACTGTGAAACATAACTACTGGTCACGCATGAGAGAGGATATTACAAACGGAACTTCTAATTAAATTTAGAGATATATTGAATCACTTGAACGCCAGACATGTGGATTGGTTGATATGAACGAATCGATTTAGATTGTGGGAAGGGATAGTACATTCGATTGTGGAACATTTTGTTATCCACCGGAAATGTGTATTTATAAATGAACAACAAACAATTGTATCAAGTACAGGCAGTATCCTAGGAGGAGTAAAATTGTGTCATAGCGTCTTGATGAACTCAGTTTCAAATATATTGAGAACATCAAAAGTATTGCTTTAGTTGGGACATCTGGAAATGTATTACTTCTTTCATTATCTGGATTGGCACAACTGGGAACAGATGGTTTGCCTGTTTGAAAAGGCAAGCTTCCTTAAACACTGAAAAAATGTGGTTGGAGTGTACATGTTTTTTTTATTGACATCTTATCGTTCAATTGTGATGCAAATTGCATTTGTTTGCTATCTGATCAGTTTCAGTTAGACACCATATTCATATCACTCAATGATAATCACAGTCTGTTCGAAGGACCTCTTTAGATGCACGCAATTTATGAAGTTATTACTTCATTTTATTTGTTTGGGCATAAGTAGGTTAACTTTCGATACTCATTGTGCAGCTGATTGGTGAGTTGTCTGTTCATGATTTTTGACCGGTCGACCGGGTTGCTAACGCCAAAATGGGTCCAATTACCTCCATTTGCCACTCTGGATTATATGCTGGAGTCAGCCAATTGAAGTACTCATAACCTTCAATAACCCTGTTCAATAGACCAGCATCACATTGCGAATTGAAGTTTGATTTAATTTGTCCTTGGTACCTGCTCTTAATTCGTGACCGATTTCGTCCTTATTCATGCTGCAGATCAATCAGGTTTCGTTCTGAACGAAATTCGAACCCGTTGCCGTCTTGGTGCGAGCCACTCATCCTATGAACACAGCTTCTGTGACAAAATGGTCCATAAGGTTAATTCCTCTTCTTGAGTTTAACCACAGTTTTGCTGATCTTATCCCAACTTCATTTGCTAGGGATCACTGTCATTATCGAGAACATTGGTTGACCACTTCGATTGTGTTAACTCGATGTGTGATTTAAACCATGGGTAGAATTCGAATGTGGCTGCCACGTGAAAAATACATGCAAAAGTTGGTTGTTCCGAACTGGTCGGTGTTAGCCAGCATTTTTGAAATAGGAAACCGCTTTCATATGCTTACTATTCCGAGGTACATCACACAATTCGGGCATTTAAACTTTGTGAATAAGAGCAACACCTTAGGGTGGAAAAGCTTACGTAGTTAGCACAAATTGGCTATGCGGCTGGTGGTATAAACTACCGGGTGACCACGTTATGGTGTGATTACGGACCCTGAATGCTTTGGTCGTTCCTGACAGAAAGGGATATGCCGCCCGCCAACCTAATGATCAGTCAACCATCTACATTGCTGACGATAACGCTACCGTCTGTGGCTGTGCATCACAATCGATGGCATTCCTTAATCCTTGGAATTCCTGACTCTTCCGTCCAGATTCTTATCGTTCTAGTTTCCTCATACTTTCCAACGTCCGCTTCTATTGTTACTGACAACATGGACGTCTACTCTGGCAAGAATATGCATGGACACAAATGGAAAGTGGAAATATCTACCTAGATACTACTCTCGGTGCATTATTGAACTATGTTCATAGCCCCGGGTAAGATAGATAGCTTGCTCAAGTTTTGCCGATGGCAAGTTGTCTTTTCATGTATCGCAATAACAGGTTACATTCCGAGGCATCTATGTTTAAGTTAAACCACTGGAGGCTTGTGAATGAAACCCAACTTAATGCATAGTGGAGCGCTGACTTTAAACTGAGCGTGGAATCAAGTTTGTTGTCGTATTCTTTGAGTTCTTCTCGGTGAATTGAAATGTATCCGCCAATTTATGGAAGGCGCAATCCCTTGTGTTCAAAATCAATTTATTTCGGCAAGACAACTGCTTTACTAGTCGTACTATGTTCTATTCATCTCCTATATTTCCCGTCAAGTTTATTTCTGTTCAACATGTACGAATTTATGCTCCGGATGGCATTGTATGTTCTACACTTCTTCATTGTTCGGTACAAATTCATTAAGGAGGCCGATCGTTTTTGACCAGTTATCCCTCTCTATTGCAAAAGTTGTACCGTGTAGCCGTTCACTGTTGTCTTTGTTGTATTTACTCAAATTTATCTGCTTACTCATTTCTTTGGTATAAAACATTTCGCAGTGAGTTTGTTTTGCTGTTGTTTATTTGATAGCTGACTGGTTTCGTGTACCTCAGATTCGTTTTTGTTTTTCACTTGTTTTCGGTTTTCCGTGAGCTTATTGTACGAGCATGTTTCTCTGTATCTTTTTAAAGAACTGTTTGCTGTCTCTCCTTCTATCACAGTTCGTCTGCTTATTACTCCGTGCATCAAAATAATCGATTTGTCCTATCAGTCAAGGCCGTTGTACATGGATAAAACAGATTATTTGCCTGGACTTTGGAACCTACTCAATCGGCAGACTAGCAAGTTGAAAGACACAGGTGTTACTGATACGTCTAGCCCCCAGACGACTGCTGGAGGCAGTGGCAGTGTTCCGGCTGCTAGTCTCGGTTGGCTCACCCCACAAGTTCCAGCCACTGGAACCACGCCTGCACACTCGATTCTTAGTCGTCAGAACGGTCGGCACAAACGCAAGGACCGTATTACTACCGGCAAATTGCGTGCCCAACCTAAAGATTCCCAACTGTTGCAACGCTCGGCCAGCGTACCGGGAAAAATTAACGATCCTACGGAGTGAGTTTCTGCCCGTTGGATACTCTTGATTACTGTTTAACCTTGTGTGTGAACACCCTTCAGTTATCAGTTAGTTAAATGCGTGGTTGTTTCAGTGGCTGATTGTCCGCCATTTTGAACTAAATGGTCGCTCCTGACCATGACAGGAAATTCGTTCTTCCATTCAACATTCACTGACTTTGGTTAGGTCGCCGCAAGGCTAGTATGATGACGTGTAGCCTCTTTTACCGTTCATTAGATTGTCTTTTTCGCGAAAATAACAAGCGATTCATGCGGGTAGTTGAAATCTAGCACTTTCTGTTTCAATTAGTCGCAACAATGTGATAGTTTTCTCCCGTGATGCTATTTGTTCCACATGGATGTATGTTCATTTTTCATCTCCGGCTTGAGTTCATAAGGATTGTTTAATTTCCTCTTGAGATTGCCCTCGGTTTCCTGTTAAGACGATAACACCAGTCTACTGGTTTTTTTGTTCCTCTTTGAACATGCTTATCCGTATCAACCGAAATTGCGGTTTGCACCTCAGACGACTTTCCAAACCATGTGACTTACGCGTTGGTGTGTCCACGACCAAGCGGCCACTGGTGATTTTTGCAGACGATTGACTAGCAACAGTGACTTTATGGGTCGGGGTCGGTACAGCTGTTTTGCCTCGCTTTGATTGATCAAATAGCGGAAAAAATTTCAGCCTTATTTTTGGACTGAATGTTTGTTTACCAAAAGTTGACTACTCTTGTTCTGTTTGTGATGTCTCCTAACTGTTCTCAATTTTGTTTTACCTTTCTGTGTTATGGTAGTCGTCTCAAAGCTACTGGAGAAGAAGAACCATCGGGTTACTGTGAATGCTGCTCGATGGCCTTTCCCAATCTACTTGAGGTGGGTTAGTGTGCAGTTTTGACCTTCCAGCTTTAATTGTGCTCTCATATACCCATGACTAACTCCGAATCGGGATTCTGTGATATTGAGTCTAAACTGTCGACATGTGTGGGAGTGGGCTTGCATTTTCTGTTGACCAACAGCGCATTAACGTAGCTTACATAGTTTTGTGTTAACAATCCTGAATATGAATTTAAACCCATCTAGTCAACCCGTTGGCTCAAAATTAACCAAGGGAGTTGCTGCATGACTGCCGAAAGATAGCTGATCAACGACACTAGTAGACTCCTGCATGTGCCGTGTCCCTAACATATACAATACATTTCTCATAATAATCGCAGCTCTCGTTTTAAACCTCCCTTTCGACCACTTACAATTGTCTTCATCTGTTTATATGGGTTGTATTAGACTGGCATTTACGTAGAATCAGCGTGGCAATGTTACCCGGTTTAATAAACTGATAGATGTTCGCGTCCGATGAGTTTATCTTATTCTTCCGCGCTGTTCTATTTTTTTCACACTAACGTATTGTAATTTTTCACTCTCTAATCCTCATCACACTGCTGTCTTAGCATCTTCACTGTGCCGATCATCAGCAGTTTGCTAACAACACCGAAAACTATCGTCTGTTGGATGACGTGCTTTGCAAGTTACCTTCTCTTCAGGATTTTTTAACCTCCGAATCCACGAGAAGACGTCTCGCCCAAACTGGTCGGCATACGAGCAGTGGGCACAAAAAGCGACACCCTAGCGGGTGTAAGACCGGGCGAATCGGCACGTTAAAATCTCCTGTGATCAGTGTGAGTCACACTTATAATGGTCACGAATCTAATGAAGTAATTGACGGTCGTTCTGCTCCTGTTGGTGATCCTCCACCATTGTTGGAAATGTGAGTGTTTGCGCAGCCACTATTCAGTTATCTTTCTCTCTATCTATTGTACTTCATCATTTTTGTCGTATACTACTGAACTTTCAAAACGATTCAGTTTGAGCTGAAACGTGTGCTTCGTTCTGCAATAATCCATATTTTTATGATGACAGGAATCTGTGCTTTGATCCCTAGGTCTGTGGATTTAGAGTATTACGCTCTGGTATTATCGACCGTGACTGACCGCGGTCTATCAACACAAAGTGATAGCCAAGCAATTGATGGCCCACCATAATGACATGAAGCCAGCTATAGTTGCTTAATGCTACAACAGAGTCAGTTTCTCTTGTGCAATTGTCCTCGCGCACACGTACGAGACACTCCTACGGAGGAAAACGAAATTCGGGCCAACAAGCGTAGCACTGTTTTGCAAGTAAAACCACAACAGTCGAATTGAACGTGCGCAGTGCATATCTCTTCTGGCACGAGGTGTCCGGATCGCACTTTCAGGTGTCTTAATATCGCTTTTTAAGCCTCGATGTCACTTGAAAATATCCCAAGGAACACTGCTTTCTATGCAAGCCGGACAGATCCCATTGTCACGGTGATTCAGAGAGTAGAGACGATTACATTGCATCAAAGTCCCAACAGTATGTTTGTGCACACGACGGGCCTCTCAACCCAGTCGGATCAGTGAATGCTGACTGCACGTCCTGAAGAAATGGCTGTGGCAGCCCATATGGGAGTGTACGCCTTACATTGATTTCGTTTCTCTGCTCCGATACCCTATTGTGTTCCACCCACTACAGTCTGCTGTCGTTCTCTGATCTAATGCGGTTAGGATACTTGTCACTGTAAGCCATCGCAAAATGTTTGGACTACAGTGCGATGTTTATGTTTTCACTCTCCACATCACCTCACTATTGCGATCCGCCCAATTCGAACCATTAAGTAGATATGGGGTAGTACTGGTGAAACCCTTTAGGACATCTTAGATTTACACCACGTCACAGAACGTTACTACCTGGGCTCACTAAGGGTTTATGGGATCATTTTAATCTAGAAGGAGTGTTATTTTTGCTTAACTCGTTCATATCCCGTTAGTGTGGATATGCCCAGACCATATCAGACTGCCAGTTTGCACTGATTACAGCAACAGGGGCAATAAATGATTATTGTAGTATTTCATGATGCCCACCCCCAAACCGACATTCTGCAACCGGTCTTGCCTATCGTGAATGGTACTTTCACTAGCAACCTGTTGCGTTACCATCCGAAGCTGTCAACCGACTGACCACTGATCTTGTGACTATCGCTTTTGGCGAAAACATTAAAAAGTGTTGTTCATCACATGTGACTAATGAAATAGACCAATCACTGAACGCCCTACTGGTCGGAGTATTCTGATTGATGCGGATGCCTTTAGCAAGGCTGTCTTGGTTGGCCGTTACTACCCTGGCAATTATCAGGTCGTGTTCGTTTCTTCACTAGGGGTCATGTGATTCACACAGTCTTTGACTTGGAACGCCTGAGCAAATGGCATCTTCTTATTCACAGTGGTGTTACTGTTATCGTCTATGAAATAAGGCTACTGATGAAGGAGACAGTGAGAACTATCTTTCATGTTAAGTTTAACTGTGTTTGCAGTGCAATAACTTTGAGTTTAGACACGTAGGATCTCTGAATTATAGTTCATCTCCTTTCATTCTTGATGTACAAACTCATGCTCGCATTGCAGTTGAGCATTCATATCGGTTGCTGATTATATTGGTCACACGTAAACGTTCACTGATACCTTTATATCAACGGTGTTCAAGTTCGGGTGCGTTAAATGAGTTCACAGTGCACTCTTCTGGTTAACCTATTCATATTGGGTCGATCTTCTCAGACGGAGACGTTCTATCTGTTCATGTTTATTCTATCCGTCCTATCTGGGCATTTGAATTGTGTGTTACTGCTCACAAATGGAGCTGTACACATTTTGTGTGTACGTATCAATTTTTTTTGAGAGGAGGGATCATGGCAACCGTCTTTTTTTCTTTGGTCTCACTACCTAGAATTTTCCAACTTTTGCTGTTGATATGGTACATGCATTACATGACATAACTGTCCACTGAATGGCTGCTGTTCGTCACTCATGAATATTCTCTAGTCGGAGCACTTCACAGAGCACCTCAAGATTGCACAGCATGAGTGTGACAGTTTAAAATATGCGCAATATGTTTCCTTGATAAAATTTCCTAATTATGTGATAAAATAAAGTGTATCGGATCATTATTCACGTCTCATGAGCTTGTTGGATCATGTCCTATGTTTTCAGGAGAGGTTGGGGCCATCAGCACATACGTTATAATCATCAGAAGTTTCTGAAGGTCCACAACTCCTTTTCGCTTCATCTCCGTTGTAAATTCGTCATTTGTGACTGTTTACAAACTTATTCGCCGGAGGTTTAGATCAACACGTAATAAGCTTGGTGTAGATACTTGGGTGGTCATTGATTAGAGTTGGATCGAGTATACTTCTCTCCTTTTTGTTTCCCAAATTACGGCCATCTTGCTTGCAGTTCTACATCATTTAAATGCTAGTGTCTGACATTAATATGCTATTGTCGAGGCCAGTAAGATTGCGTTTGAGCATTCACTGATATTCATTTTTGACCAGTACTCGAATATGGACTGATGCGAGTGTGTTGAATTGATACATATTAAAATTGGTATTACTTGTTCCCACCTTTTGCCTATTTCAAATCTGTTTCTATTTAAAGCTGGCTTGTCTTTTTCTACTTGTTCTAATGACTGTTTGCGTCATTCGTTGCTCACGACTGTATAAGTTGTGTAGTACTGTTCATGGATAAGGTTGTACACGTCTTGTGTCCGATCAGTATGCATTCGTTTCTTTTCCAAATGCGATAACCATTTGTTTCTTTTCCACACCCAACTGTTTCCGGCACTTACCACTGAAGCAAAATGTAGGTCAGCCCACTGAAGTAGTTCGATGAATTACTTGTAATCTAAACGATGGTCTGGCATCCTTCTTACGCATCTTGCGGTTTGCTTAAATTTGATGTTCAATAACTAACTATTCAGATAAGGAAATCAGAAACAGTTGATTGTGAGTTAGTTCAGTCATTTCGTATATTCCGATCAATCGTATGGCGTACAAACTGACGGAGTCTTTACGACAAGTGGGGCCAAACTTTATTCAATAAGTATTTCGAAAGTCATCTGATTGCGCAATTATTATCAGGATGACGTCAACGTCGTTGCGCACGGTCGTGGTTGCATAATGACGGCAATCATTTCGTAGATCTTTGTACATGTGTCAAAATAAAGAATACATGTACAGAAGCAATGTGGTGATCAGCGTGGTTCTCACAGTCTACTCTGTCCCTCACTGTTAACTCATAACTCTATATGATTGCACGCCTGACCTCCTTTGCGTAGGACCAAAGGTCTGGTGACGAACAAAAGGTCGTATCTGCTATATCTGTGATTATTGTTTAGAATGGAATGCTTCAGTCCATAGTCAAACGGCCCGTGCTACGGCCAGTTTGCACAAGCTACGCTTCCGTAGGAAGAATTGAACAAAGGTTTTAACAAACCAGTGTGAATCAGACATTTCTTGTTTTCACAAATTTTAAAAATGTTAATACACGTGTATGTATGTGTGATTATCGTCTGCTTATCTTGTTTACTTCTTTTATAGCATGCCCTCAACACTCAATGCGGATCAATACAACCCGGTGACAAGCGTTCCCGCTTTATCTCTTCCATGCCCTCCTTGTCTCAAATCGTTAGGTAGATCTTTGACCTGTAGTCCGTCGGATCATGTGGAACGAGTACTACTATTCAGTGATGATGAAGATGTGGATGGTGATGTTGGCGAAGAATTTGAACAAGTCAAGCAAGATGTTCTTGTTAAACAGTCCTGTTCCAACACAGTTTCGTTAGGTTACCAAGTCCAACAATATCCAGCCGGAACCCAGTTCAGTTTGATTGAACCCGTCTCCACTATAGCTAGTCTACATGAAAATGTACAATTAGAACTGGACGTTCCAGCCCAACCTGGTGATGAGTGTATCTGTGCCTCCACTCCTCAACAATGTATTGAAGCCTGGCAATCGGTTTGCAGCCAGGTCTATGTTACTGATCAGTTTAGACGCGGAACCCGGGTATCAAGTACTGACTTGGTAACTAGCGAGTCACCTGTTCTGGAGCGATTTCACATGCGTTGCAATCTATGCAATCGTGTACACATTCCAACGTCGCTGTCCCCAGAGTTAGGACTGCGAGTTCACAGTCTGTTAGGATGCGGACATAGATTGGATGGAGTAGGGTGCAGAGGTTTTCCACAGTCGCTCTTGTCATCAAACCATTCTGCATCAGATACGATGTCCAATTTGACAGATAACGCTTCGAAACCATCTTCCGATCATCCGGTTGCTGTACTCCCCCCGGTTGACCCCTCAAACTTTCCGCATGGTTATGCGGAATATGTTGTTTCAAATTCTCCAGTGTTTGGTAGTAAAGAAGCCGCCGCACTTCGTTGTTGTTCCCCTGATCAGGGTCTATCTACCTCTCCCATGCGTGAGAAATCTTGTGAAAAAGAACACAGTCCAGTCTACGTTGCCACGCCGGAAGTTATCATTTCAACTCCACGAATCCCTCTAGAATCAGTGGGTTTTGACAGTTTAGAAATTGAGGACATGGGTGGCTCTGTGTCTCGGTCACCTAGCATGCATTCGGATACAACACGCGACCGAAAATCTTTAAGTTGGCTCTTAAACAGCGCTTCTTTTGAGGCCAAGTTACCGATTGAAGAAAACAGTAATGAGAACTCCCCATCCCACTGTGACTTATTTAAAATGAACAAATCCACAAAAACTCGCTCTATAAAACAGAACAATCACTCTTCACCTCGTAGGAATAACAGTATCGAGGGATTGTCGCTGTGTGATTTGCCGATGTTGAAGCGTGCGAAGCTCAAGGCAAGCAAACAGCTACCAACCAAGAAAACCGATCACAGTCCAAGAAATAAGCGTACTAAAAAGTGTATGAGCAAAAAGAAAAGCCAAAATCTTGTTTGCGTGACCCCGCATCGCACTCCCAGATTAGCGGCACAAGTTGCCCGTGAGTCCATCAGTCTGAGTGTTCGAGCTCTGTTCTCTCCATCCGCAATGGATCGGTATGTTGATCGTGCCCCTGAACGGTTATTTTCACCTCGTCTTTCTCCTTTGAAGAAATGCACATTGAACCCACCCCGTTTGACCCCGACTGCTTCGCAACTCGTATTTTCTCCGAATTCCCCCAAGCGGCGACGACGACGTCGAATATGTAAACTTTCTCGGCGGCCAGTGTTGTTTCCCAATTCCTCCACTTCGTCATCGGACACATTTGACGGTTACACAACCGGATGTGACGGTAACTTTCCATTGGTACACAAGAATTTTTCTGTTCATAACATGCCCCATCCTTCTATTGATCCGCCAGACTGCCCCTCTGATAGATGAGTACTAGTCAGATTTTTCCTCCTCTCTTTATGTTTTGATACTGGTTTTTGTCTAGTCTCTTTCACTTTCGGTTTGGCCCGTCCTTGATGATTTTTCATCTGCCTATCCGTCCAGATTGATGCTTGTGTCAGTTCTCAAAATTGAATTCCTTCGAACATTGTGTTTTTTGCCTTTTGTCTCAATTATTCTGTTGTAAACTACGGCCTACACGCAGACAGTTAAGAAATCGAGTCGTCTTGGTTATCCTTCCTAGTCGATGTAGGGTGTGGCGGTGTGTATACTGCTACAGACACTTGAGTTGCGTAGTATGTTTTAGGTCCTATTATACTTAGGCGACGGTTTGGTTGATTGGTCAACTGCTACACCGTAACCGGGATCATCAGATAAATTGCTTGCTTCTCTTCGGTCACTTCTTTGCATGGCAGTTGACGTTTTTTTTATAAGGTGAGCTGAATAACCACTTTCTCCAACATGGGAAGTAACGCTGCAATTTCTTGTGGTGAATCGCATTTAACAGAGTTCATGCAGCACTTACGTTGTATGGAACAAACTCAGAAACGGTGCATGTTGGTCAATCCGTGTTGATTTTATGTAAACCGACCTCAAAACCTATGAATATTGAGGTTGTTCTTAACGCGGCTGTTAAGATTCCCCGTACATAATTGATGTCGCTCGATCTGTGTTGCAGTTTGCAATGAACACACGATTAATTTCGGCCTGCTGATTGCGTGGTTCGGAACCTCCTCTTCAGCCTACTACAGTAGGGAACCAGGTTAAATATGCTGCAAGCAGAAATGGTCCGGCATTTCTTGACAGATTTCAGGTTAGGAGTGAGCAAACTGACCAGTCGGCAAATGGCAAGGCGATGGTGTGAAAAGCCACCTTTGAGCCAACGAGAAACGAGTTAAATTGATCTATACTGTGAATATACCCGGTTTAGTCATGAGAAGAAACGCGTAGCAAACAAGCTCGTTTTCGGTGTTCTTCGTTTGTTTGCTACGCGTTTTTTCTCATGACTAAGTTGACCCAGTTGGCATCTTCAACGCTCGTCTAGCTTACAGGCTTGGTAAAGAGACTTGGCGCAAACGATCCCCAAAGCTCTAATTGCACATTACGGTACAGCTTATTAACGGGATATTTTGAAGTCGTATAGGGAACTTGTGCTTCGAATGGGTTCGAATTCACCGCTTAGTACTTTAATCTCCATTGTTTTGAGTGTTCAAACGCACACAAGATGTTTATTGTTTGAATGAGTTTGGTAACAAAAAATGTGTATTTTTGGAGAACATACTGTGCGTCTTTTGAAAGTGAACAGGCTCAAACTTCACTTTTTTTTGAGATTGTCTCCAACACTCAACTTAATTGATTACCAGTGCTGCTATTCATTTCGCACGAGCAAGATCACATAATAAGCCACGGATCCGATATAGATGTCACAATAGATTTACTTACTTAATGCTAACCTCAACTTCACTTGCAAATCTGTACGCTGTGATTCTCCTGGATTTGGTCAAATAGCTGTTATGTCTTACTGCTCTTATATGACGTACTGCGTGACACATGCGCTTTGTGGCTGTCAGTCGATGGTTTTACAAGAGGAAGTGGAAGCAGTCACCATCTTGTTGGGAACGGCAGGTCGAGTTCCTACCTCAGACTTGGGAAGTGTGACGGCTAATCGGGTTTAGCGATTTACATGCTATCGTTCTTCGACCGGGTTTTCTCTAAATTAGTGACACTTAATGATGTGGGTTGATGAAAACCACTTCAATGTCATTTGCAACTCGATTCTCTGTAAACACTTTTGTGTTTAGGCTTTGGTATTTCAGTAAATAACATCCTTTTTTTACGCTTAAACTTTTTTTTGTCATGTCTGTATGACAGGGTTGACATCACTGTCAACCGCTGGTATGTTCTAAGAGATAGTGATATTGCATAAACTTTTGGAACAAGGGCATTCAAGATAACTGGGTAGTCGGCGTACGTGTAATTACTGAAAGGTGCCGTCGATATAACAGTGGACCTTTGTTCTAACCTTATGAACTGCTGTCTCATCCACATGCAGTTGAGTTATTCGAACTCGAGCTAGTTCAGTAGTAGTTTAGTTGGTTTTAGACCCTGACTCCGGCGGTCTCAAATGTTTGTTTCAACCAGATTAACGTGATGCTATCCGCTCCATCCGTATTCAACTAGATCTCGTGTTTGTACGCCGGATGAGTTGCTTTGCGGTATCTGTTCTACTCACTAGACTGTGAGGGAGATCTTCATTTTACATTAGTTCACAAGTGGTCATTGAGGCGGAAGGTTGTAGTTACTTTGCTCGGCTGGACATCAGTTGAACACGATTACTTTTTACACCTTTTAACCTTGACGAATTGACAGAGTAAACGTTCGAGCGAAAGCTTGAAAAAGCATGAGGCGCTGTTTTTGATGGCATATTAAACCACTGATGAAACTCGTTTTCTGCACGCCAACGGGGAAACTGGTCACTCTCTAATGGATGGAACGTTCCGGAGACACTGGCGGATTTTGTCGTTGTTTATACGACATCTCCTCTATGCACAATGCCATTGAGATATCGCCGCTCGAGAACATTCTTGCGGTTGTACAGATAGGATGCACATTTTAAAGTATCGTTTATACTCTGAAGGCTTTATTGGTTGTCAGCTAGACGCGTCGTTCACGTCATTTTGAGTGGTGAATGCACTAGTATGTGATCACGAAGCACTGTGTAGCTTGACCCAGTCCACTCCAGCAGTCTATATAAAACTGCCGATCCGATTTGTACACCTCGCTGCCATGTTCGGTGAATGGTATTTCGTTCTGTCTGGCTCTCTGAGATGGTAGTCACATCCCAGTGTAGTCTATTGGATTGTTTTGACATCGATCTTCAGTGAGTCCCACGAATTTACACTGACGATGCCGTTCACGAGGATAGTGACAAAACATTTACAAACTGAGCATCCAATTTGGCGAATAACCCTTGAACGATTGTACCACGAACAGACATAGATCGTTACACTCCAAATGCACGAATCCGCTGGCTGTTCATTACATCTCAGGACACGATCGGTTAACCACTAACAAAACGTTAATTCAACAGTTTTCTGTGGGTTTCCTTTCAATGCAATGAACAATACCCTTCAGAGACGGACTTTTATATCCGTATCATTGACAGGTGAGAACTACTTAACAAATTGTACAAATGAGAATCTAAAATCTATTCTGATTTAACCAGGTTAGGTCAAGTTATGAACTACTCGTCACTCATGTGACTGCTTGCACATGAACTTTCACATCGTTCCTGACGTCGTTGGCGGTGGATTTAAATAAGTGATAGGTTTTTGTTGGAGACTGGTTGGCAGTCTGTCTTAATGGATAAGGTCGTACTTCGCAGAAATGTTAGTAATACCATACGTAGTATAGTAATAACAATGGCAACCGTAGTTCTGTTTTTTCGTTCATTCGTGGCCAGTAGTAGTTGAATTTTAACACCTAACTCCAACCATTTTTCCGACGAGGACGATTATACACAGGACACATAACTGTGGCTAAGATTGCTAAATTTGGTGCGGATGTTCGACGAAAATCACAAGTTCTCGGAAAAAAGGAGCTATTTGGTGGCGTCTGCTGCAACATTTCGTTCTGTCTACAGTTACAGTGCGTGCGCTCGGCTGTTTTCACACCAGGTTTAGTCCAATCGAGGTGTAGTTTCGAAGTGTAATTTGATCACTTGTGGATTTCAGAGAACAAGGTGGGTGTTTATGTGTTTTTATGAACGAAGTGTTTGTTACCCAAATGGGCTCATGAAGATCATACCCCTTTGTTCTCACTTCGATTTTTTGGAGAAAAAACGAAATCCCATAGAACTTCTTTTCGGTGGCAAAAGGCTATTCGACTGAGGGGCTTGTGGAGTTGACGCTGTTGTAGTATGTGCCGTAACTGTCTTGGTGTTTGGACTTTCCTCGACTGGAGCTGCCTGTTTACCACCCAAAGTCGGTGGATTTGCGCGTGATACGACGACTGGTGTGGTTGCTCTGGGTGATGGTTCCATAGCTGCCCCACCTGCAGTGGATGATTGTGCGGAAGAGATTATTGGTGTACTACTGCAACCCTCCAGCTGATTTGGTCGACCAACGGACAGACTTGGGCTAGGACTGCGCAGGGTTCTTGCAAACGCTGGTGGACTTGCAGCACGAAAGCGAAGATTAGCCAAACGTGAAACGGGACCGCTGGCTGAAGAAGTCTCATTTTCTGTGTTCGACGTGGGCATGACTGGCTCCAAGGATGGCAAGAGTAGTCCACTGGGACTGGCTTTTTTCTGCAGTAACAGGCCTGGAGAAACGGCCAAATTGGACAAAACACTGCCAGTTGTTGACCCAAGCGCCCCCGTACTTGAACTGAGCGTTCGGCCTGTCAGTGATGTAGAGCCATTCTGTCCCCCGCGCACTTTACCGAAACGACCGGAATTAGACAGTCGTACAACAGTGTGGAATATGGCCTGGACCTCCTCGTAGGTTTCTGCAGCTGTTGTCTCGTAGTAGGGTATCCCGTGCACTTTTGCGAAATCTTCCACTTCCGATTTTTCAACCAAACTAAAAGTTGAACAATGAAATTTATCTCATTTACTTGTAGGATCGTCATGAGCTTATGCAGAGCTATTACTTATACCGAATCATACCTACTGGATTTAGATAAACGCCTAGACCAACCAGACCAAACGATACCTGTGATTTTGATTTAGTCTCGTATTTATTAGGTCTGAAAGGTTAGGTTTTGGTTACGCATGGTCGATCGAAAATCGGAGCACTTTCTCCACAAGTAAAATAGTCGGTAGTGTTAATGTCATTCAAGCCAATATTAGCCCTTGACCAGCTCTGTCGTTAACTGGTCTCTCAGTCACCAGATTCTTATCAGCACCACTTGAGAACGGTCAGAGTTAAAATTCTAGTCTCGGTGGGGACACGTTGCTAGTGCATCTCAATAGCAGCGAGGTTCGATACTGTAGTGAGTATGAATTGAAAATCATTCACAACTGGTCTCAACTGTTGCCATTAGCTTATGGCAACAGAAAGTTTGTTTACCGGCGACTGGAACCAAACATGCGTGGATGTCACTTAGTATAAAGCTATACAAAATGAGTTGTGTTTTGACCACAGTCGCTTTGTATTGAACGTGATGAAAGAGCGGATACAGTACCATCTCTTTTACAAACGACTCATTTTGTGCTACTTAGCTTTTAAATAGATTTTATTCATCTGATCGTTGGGGTGCAGATTGGTTAGTAGGTTCATGCGTTTTTCCAACAGGAGATAAGTCACTTGATTGGTACGTTCCTGCCTGTGCTAACCGGAAAACAAAACCCGCTGGATACTCCCTACTTGTTGACGAATTATTTGCGGGAAAGAAAAACAACTACAACAACGTGTGCAACATGCAAAGACGTTGGGCGAACACAAACAATTAAACGCACAAGCAGACAATACAAATCAACCATACGCATATTATCACACGACGGTAAAGACAAGCATGTCTGGTGACCTAGAGTGGTGTGTTGGGGAAATGGTCTAATTGAGCAGAGTTGAACATCCTATTCGTGTCCAATGCTTTCCAGGGTGTACAGACCCTAAACTAGAAGATCTATCTACGCAGTGGCCTTTCCACTTGAAACACAAATCCCTAATCGCTGGTTAATGGGAAATGGTGGGATAATAATTGACCAGGTGGGCATGTAATCTTGTTAATCAGGATTAAGTCTGTCCCCGGACGCATACAGTTTGTTGGAAAACGCTCTAATCTTACCAGCCTTTCTGGGTACGAGTACAAAATGAGGCGCGTAACCGCCATAATAAGGGGTTGTCATGTCAATCATATGCTTCATGCTTCCCGACAGTAGGATTTTCAACTGGTTTCTGGGCCCTCAATCAGCGACGGGCGACAGATCCGTGTGTTCGTTTCCATATGATATTGGACCGTGAAGCGGTACGTTGTGGAAAATAGTTCAGAAAGAAAACGTCCACGGATTCCATATCATTTGTGCCCTCTTTGCTATGCCAGCACAATCTATAGGCGGACCTGATATGTGCGTCACTAGTGCTTCTAGGGCTTTTTCACGCGCATAAATATTTACCTGGTGACAGCCTAGCTAATATTGGGCGCGATTTTGATGTTGGATGTGCATGACTACATTCAGGTATACTGATTGACTATATTTGGACCATCCAGCAGGCAAAAATCAGCCATTTTGAAGTGCGTCTACATTCTGCTGACCGCGTTTGACTCGTCGGTGATTTGGTTGTATTTCTACCGATCAACGACGAGTTGAACAAACATCAAGAGGTTCAAGATGAACACTTGTGGAACATCACTATGCGATGAAAACCAGGGTAATTATAAGTGTTGGAGAATTTTGGTTGATGGATATTGAATATCACTCACAATACATCATAGATTTCGCCCTTCTATAGACCTATCAGCCAACCCCTTTCGAAAAAAGGCGCCGCGCTCGAGTTTAGCTCATTGTAGGGCCTGTCAGTAGGGCATACCCTTACCACGACGGAGTATGAACTCTAGCTAGTTGTTTGCCAGGACGCCGTGCCTACCGCTGCTGCAGTGACCGCATATTAGTCGTGCAATAGTGTTCGGATTACGTGGTCTCGAAAAGATACGCAATAAACGTCCTGTTAATTCTGAATGATGATCCGACGATAGGGACCTGTCTGCAAATTGAATTCGCAGAAATCGGTGAGCTTGGTGAGTAACGTTTTAACCGCTGAAAAGTTGAGTGGGATTTTGGTTAGTGGAAAACCCTTATTTTGGGATCATTGGTTGAAATTAATGTGATAGCTACTGTGTTTCATCTAAAGACGACCGTGTAGCCTGACCATTACTTACAAACAAATGTAGCTGAGCACCTGCTTGCCTAACATGAGGCGCAGTAATCGAGATGGTTGCCCCATGAAATTGTGGTTGCAGTTTAAACCCCATGAACGAAATGAAAGTCTAATATTTCTTTTGCAAATCGGTTTGACAGCTGACCGCTTATCTTTACTTTGCTTCGACATCCAATTTGAAGCTTGTCGATCCATCTAAACAATTTCTCTCACGAGTTCATAATTGTCAAATTGTTTTGTCGGGGTAAAATAATTGAATCTCTTGAAGACATTAAAGAATTTTAGCTAGATTGCACCAATCGGTATTTCTCAATTTGGTTAACGTACGTGATCAAACAGTGAACAGGAACGGTTAGCACCACTCAACCAGCTTTATTGGTCACCCCGACAACTGTGGATTAATATAGGCAACTGTTCGGTGTATCGATTCTCACATGAGCACGCACCTCCCGCCGGTCATTACATTACTAGGACCGCATCCGGTTGGACTGGAACGTAGACATACCAATCAAAGTAATTTTGTTTGCACTCTCGTACACCGTACCGATTTGACACACGTTTAAAAAAATTATTGCACCTATTCTTCTTCGCGTGCTGCTGATAAATTCCGTAACTTGTTGTTATTTCACTGTCATGCATTTGAAGGTACAAGTGTCAGATGTAAAGTCGTTTGCAAACTCTACAATAATTGTCAAGGCTGCATGAGATTGAGGGCAAAGGATCGAACAGGCTAATGAAACAGACAACATTAGAGCATAACTTGGACGCTTGTGTAGGTTTAAATTAGTGGACTGAGACGTCCTTTTGAGATGCTCGACCAGAAGGGTCCAATGAAATCAGTAGATGTCCATGTGATTTAAACCATCGGTGGAATAATAACGGAAGTTCAACTCATCCCCTCCAGTTGTCTAGGTAGTTGTCCATCAATGCATTAATCTACCATCAAATTGTGCGTCGTACTTACTCCTATGTCCACTGACTCTGGTATCCTACAATCTCTACCCACGCACGTTTCCATCAATCGTCTTGTGATGAAACTATAATTCCATAACCCACCTTGAGCACTTCAATCGATTTTGGGTCACTATCGATCAGCATCCTGATGACTTAAATCGATCACCGGGGTTGTTTAGTAGTGGTGACTGAATGAATAAGCCGTATTTATCAAAGGTCAGCAAACGTTGGTTATCAGGCTATCACAATAACAATAACAAATTTCTGTATTCACTCCGAGTGAGTAGATACTCCGTCAGTTCACAGTCTAGTGCGAATATACGCACACTTGTCTGAACCATGTGGGTGGAATTCCACAAACCACTTGACCTATTTTTCGTCTAACATTACTAGATGGGTATCACTTTCAATCGTTCACATATGTTGAAAACGAGCAGTGGTGTCCTGTTCGAATTCGCCGATAAAACACTTTTCGCAGCTCTCGAATTTCCATAGACTTTCCAGTCGGCCCCTTTCGAACAGCTGAAGCACTAGACTCGAGTTTCGTTCTCATTAGGGCTCGTCAGTAGTGCATATCCTTGCCACTGTCGGGACTAAAACTCCGGCCACGCTGTTCATGAACCAACCGTGTTTACCACTGCGCTATTGACCTCACATTGGACACGGCCGAATTATCATATGTGAACGCTCAACCACTTTCGCTTGTGAATAATGATCAGGTTGCCCGATCGTCTGGAAATGGAGACACAGTTACTGTCTGTTAACTCCAGTCGAGAACCCGGTGATTAGGACTTTCTAGACAGGTCGAAATCTCCGATCTCATTAAACCTGCTAGGCGATATTTTAGATTACTGATGAGGTTACTAATGAGGATATGCACTACTGACGAGCTCTAATGAGAGCGAAACTCGAGTCTAGGGCTTCAGCTGTTCGAAAGGGGCCGACTGGAAAGTCTATGGGAATGCGACAGCTGCGATCAATTGTGTGTGATGTTTAACTTGAGATTAATCGAATCCCCGATTACGCATCGGTAACCGCTAATTGTGTTGTGGTCCACTCGCTCGTGCGACAAGCCTGTCGATCACTGCGCCAATGGCATCACGTTAGGCGATCGTGGCTAACGTTTGAATGTTGAAGTTTGGTCGCACCTAACGCGGGGTCAGTGTCGTAGTGGTCATCACACCTGCTTCTGTGGCACGTGGACCGAGTTTGTCGAGAATCACGGAGGGTCAGCTCACCCCTAGGAGTTGATCAGATATCGGTCTGTTTAGGGACCAAACTGTCACAATCTTCTTTGCTGATTAGCTCTAACAAGAGCGAAATCAGTGCTTTGTGTGTCACTCAGACAGCAGGTGCATTAAGAGGCTGTTTAGATGCGACATCTATAATCAAATTTTGAGCTAAAGTTTAAACAAAAATACGAAATTATTCATTACTAATGACAATTGTCTACTTTGGGAATGTCTCTGTGATCCCTTCCAATACATATCAGAATGTCTTACGAGTTTTCTTTTTAATGACGCTTTTAGCCCTTAAACCAGCCCTTTGTTCTCTATATTCCTACTAGACTGGATGTAGTCAGGCTGGTCAAGCATACTTAGTCACATTGGAGATAACCAAGGATCGAACCCAGAAACACGTGATCATTGGGCAGTCATCGCTAATAAATTATCTCTAAGATTGTTAGTATCTTTGATAAACTAATGATTGCTTCAGGATCAACTGTCACTTCTTGCTTTTTGAGTCACGTATGTCTCGACCCTTGATAGTTGATGAATTCATTGACCCGTTAGACAGCAAGCCACAAAATTTTCTAATACAAAGCTCTCCGGAAGTTGGTTATCAGAAAAGATGAACCACTCGATGTTCGAAAACTAACTGGGCACAGTCAGTGAACCAATGGTGTGTAACCTTCATTATAACCAACTGCTTGTGTTCGACATGCTTGGGACTGCAGCACACATTTATCTACATGACGGAATTTTCTGACTGATACATAAAATTTCCTGCCAGTCCTATGCTGGGTAAAGGATTGTTGGTTCACACACATCGCTTCTGGTTCGTCCCTTCCTGACTTGATTACTGAAATTGTTGCAACGGAACAAAATAGTCTTGCTTTGTACTCATAATATTGTAGGCTATAATACTTCCTCACTACATCGATCACCGCGATCGAACACGGAACTCGATTTTCTTATAGGGTCGGATGCTGTAATCGAGTTCATTTATCTATCCCACATGTCAAAACTCATTGCAGTAAGGGTTTCAAGAGTGACTGTTATAGCGTACATGATTTCCACAGAATTCACACAATTTACTGCCAAAACGATCACTTTCGGGGTGTTGGCCCTGCCAGTGTGATCGTTGTACAGAGAGGAGCACAACAACTAAGAACTACTAACAGAAGACCTATAATAATCGTTATCCTCTTGACTCACATGCTGAATTGGATAACACCTAACATAATGATAACACGAAAACCAATCCATTTGACAGTTTTTCGAAAGGGGCCGACTGGAAAGTCTATGAGGATGCGACAGCTGCGATCAATTGTGGGTGATGTTCAACTTGAAGTTACAATATATTTTTGTACAGTGTGTGATTTGCGTGTGACAGTGAACTATTTCACGTCGTCAATCGTTTTTTAGATGCAACAATAGTAGACCCCTACAGAAAGATTGTTTCACGGTCACTACTACCTTATATTGACATACCTTAAATAATAGGATCTACTCGATGACGATTTATCAAAATTCGTGTTCACCAGGTTTATCAGTGTAGCGAAGAATTCAGTGTCACCCGTGTCGCACTGCTCATTAGATCCGGATACTGATTAAATTCTACCCATAAATAAAGTGAGAATCACGTTCCATCATGTAACGTGTGGTTATGGACAAACGAGCATACGGGTGATTACACAATGTTAGCCGAGTGACCAAACAACCTTGCGGACATGTTAATGTTAACAAAGAGAATGATTGTCCAATAGACTTGGACCTTGATTCGGGTGCTAAACGCGTGATGGTTTGTCCTCATTGGTCTACTACCAGTAGGGCATTTGATAACGTATACAACGGATACAAGCTTACACTGTCTTTCAATCATCAGATGTGGCTCCTATCAATTTTCGACTCTCCCCAATCAACCCCTTCCTCACAATAGACGTACATGTACAGTCATGCTGCTTGTGCAATCATTTTTCCCTCCCATTAATAATCTGTGATTAAATACAACTGCAGTCCAATTGACCCGTTTGTGTTATGCACAGTATCAACATCATCCATGAGGTTTGGTTATGAATAACAACGCCATACCACATGGATAATTAAACGCTGGTTGGAATGTATATATGTTAAGTAGAATTCCGAACAACTAAGGACATCAAGTAAAACGATTGATGGAAACTTGAAGAGGTCCATGAACACACGGAATTGGAACAAGTGATCAGCTCGAGAGCGTTATCCAAGTAGTGGTGCAATTAAATAACCCAGCAAAGCATCGGCAGAAAAGGAGAAGGCATTCATGCACCGGAAGTTCAAAAAAGGAGTTATGAACAAAACATTTGTGAGAATATTAAACAGCGCTATAGATAACACGTTTCTCGCAGTTTTAGTCTGTGTATATGTTGTGTTATGACCGATTCTAATCCTTTTCAGCCAGGACAACGAAAACCGAATTTCTGCAGCTTCGAGTTACTGTGAAAACGCATTGCATTGTGACCATTTTATTTGGCCAGGTGCGGTCGAATATATCTGTAATCTGGCCAAATGGAAGCTAGGTAACACACCTCATCCTGCTCACTTGCTCTTTCAGGTTTGTACTAAGTACGGACTCATCAGTAATTCACCGTCAAGCTCTTGTGACAAGCTAGTATCACTTGCTTTCAGTTGCAGCTAATGTCAACTATCATCTCTTTTATAGTTCAATTAAAGTAAGTAATAAACTAACAGCTGGGTGAACCACAGAACAACTTCCGTTGTTGGAACATAATAACCTCGTCGATAGCAATCAAGTATGCTGGCAGTAAGAGAGAACGTATATGCGTAGACGTTGTGAGAGAGTTTGAGAACGCAGTCGTTCGCAACTTGACTGTATCTCTACTAACCTCGTGCCTCTAGGATTGGTCACTATGTTTGAATATCTCCATATGTGTCTGCAACATTGTAGCTGCTGTTATGGAAACAGCTGTCCTAAACGCACAATATGACAGTTATCTTCTGTGGTGTTAGAAAATTCGAGCTATGTTTACTTGAAGCGTTTTAATCAATCACCTTGATTTTGAGGAAGGCCACAGGAAGTGGTTGAAAAGTGGTCAATAGTAGTTACATGAAACACTGAGTATGTTGTATAACTGTGGGCGTGAAACCTGTCTGATACAACGTTTACGCGCATCACATCGTTATTCTCCCGTTCCCTGCCCTGTGAATGATCTAGAATCGTGTGACTCTGCCTACTATATACACTAAAGACCACCGCCGTCCGTATGATGAAGCCAGAGCTGAGTGCACAAACTTGCAATTCGCACAAGCACTCCACTTTTCTTGGTCTGATTACCGCCGGCCAAATTTCAGTTCAGCATAAACACCCTCCTCTTCTACTTACCGTAACAGTCCTACTGCCTTCCACCATAGCTCAAACTCCCCACCCCTATGTGTCATTTTTCTGTCTCTGCCAAATTACGTAATTACCTCTCTTAGTCGGTGCTTTTGTGTTTTAATCTTTGGTTTTTAGTCAACACCTTCTGAGTGTCCATTTTTAGTTGGAACAATAATTGGCGTGTGTATGCCAATGATTAAGTGGCCAAGTAATCACAGAGATGTGAAGAAGAATTTGCCCGAAAGGTATTTCCGCTGGATTCTACTGTTCTGATAATATATAGGTGCGAAGTTAGTTCTCAATTAGTTGTAAATGTTGACGCAACGTGTACCGCCGAACTCGTCCGCATCGCACATGCATTCCTAATAATGTCATCCCCACATGGTCTGTGATCTCTACGACTCTTTAGCATTCTATTCTAAGGCAGATGGGTTTCATATGTGCTTCCAGTATTTAATGCCTAGACCGCTTTTATCTAAAGCGTACTTTGACTAATGCAAACTCTTGTTGTCTCGGAGTCACGTAGCAGGAATGTGATTTACATCTGTAGTTGTCGATTGGTAGATGAAGCTGTTACACTTCGCTAGTTCCGAACATTCAGTGTAGTCTAACGTAATCCGAACCTTCTAACCCACACATACATGCAGACAAAAAAAAGCATTCTGACATACCTCTGGTAACCTGTGAGTGTGCGCTAGGAAATTGACTTCAAGAACTGTGAATATGGTTATTCCTCAGGTGTATAGTTATCAAATACAAATTTTCCTACTCAGCCGAGTTGGCTGTGACCACAGGTGTCACCAGTACTTTCTAGAGTGTGTAGACTCCAACTAAGTATATCTGCCCACACAATAGCCTGTCCATTTGAAACACTAGTTTAATGGAGTAGTCTCTTGATAGCTCGTTCTTTGTTGATTGGATCCAGCCAGCAAGTTGGCACCTAAGTGTGTGCATAATTCTTAAAGTTTAGAGCAAGTTCGCTGAGAATTAATATTATGTAATCACAGATTGCTGACTGAAACTACGATAGGTAACGCATAAACTCAGTCCAAACATTACATATGTTGTTTTTAGCTAATGAATTTAATGTCTATGGTACGTATGACCTGCACAAAGTGTTCCACTGTGCAGACGCACCTTCGTTTTAACTCACCGGAATCGATCCAAATCGGTTTTGTTTGCGACCAGGACCAGTGTGGGTGTTCGCAGCACATTAACTCCCAACAGTGCTGACCGTCGAAATGAACTGCTGTAACCTGGACTCAGCTGAATTAACGGAGAAGTCAGGCTCGAATTGGAAGTGGGATTTATCGTTGAGTTCGAATACAGTGAACTACTCTGCCTTTGTGATGAGGTCTGACGTTTGGATGCAGGCATTTCCGAATTCTGTCTTATGCTTTCAATTAGTTCCTGTGCACGGTAAAAGCTGCGACGACTGGTGATAGAAAACATGATGACGACGGCTTGAGACCACTTCAGTATCTCTTCAAGGTCCATATCATCCTGAAGGAAACAAAGTTATATTTTATTTTTAACAACTTGTTCCGAAACTTATCACTTGCTATTGACAATCGTGAATATATGCCTTATGATCAAATATTTAGGTATTGTAGATATATTACTCATAAGTAGTTTCGTACATTTGGTTACATCGGTGGAAAAAGTGCGAGAATTTTCAACGCCGTGTGCCCTTACGAACAGGCATTCTACCGAGTCAGCTACCAAGCCAATAGAAGAGTTCGTCACTCCCGTGTGTCGGTGAGTTTTTCCACTTGTTTTTTCAGCGATTTATGGAACCAACCAATTCACAATGTACCGAACCATCATTATGGAATCTCACAATGATTGAAAAATACTTGTCCATTGCCCACGTCATCACAAACCACCTTACCCTGATCCTTGTGTTTATCACCCTGGACAGATAGGGTGCTTTGAGCAATTTGTATGACTGGAATAACCTAAACAGCATAAACAGCATAAACACCTTCGAAGCCTTCCACAAAAACGGAAAATAATGTATGAACTGCCCATTTAGTTGTATTGGGACTATCCTATTGTTTTCAACACAGCTACCCTTCGAGAAAAGGGACTTACACTGACACATTCTTCAGTGCTGCATTCTAAATGGAAGACTCACTAATCCTCAACCTTATGGTCGGTTATCAATAGTTTATGAGCAGTTTCGTCCTCGTATAAATTTGAATAAGGCCACAAATGTGACATGCATTATCGAGCAACATTTCGCTTATTGTCATCAGTTATATACACAAGATGATACCCGATTGGGTAAAGGACTAGGCTTGTACAGGTATAATGGCAGAGTTTGTCTAATCAGCGATCATAGTTCGGTTCTCAAGGCATTGCAAGGCATGTATGAATAATTGAAATTTTTCTCAATGCAGAAAGAAACGAGATAAGCAGTAAAATCTGTCGGGTGGGTGAAAAATATCAGAAACCGTGACAACCTATTGAAATTTAGAAGGAGAGCAAATTTATGGATTTGGTACCGACATTCTTCAGTGTAATCAGAACATCTGTACTGAGGTAAGATGTAAAACAACGGGGTCACAGTCGAATAGTTGGCGTCGGATGATCTTAAAAACCCACAGTCACTGCATGGTCATCGAATACTGTTATTAAGTTCGCTTGGAAACCTTTAACTTCGGCATCGTCTGTCCATCGTAAACATCAGTTTCTTGAACCAACGCTTATTCTGACGAGAATATCAAACAATATCGTTTCTGTACTGGATGATTAGTTAAGATACAATCGATGAATGCACAACATGAGCAAATACAGTTAGGCTGAACACTGTGACAGTACCTCTGGTACAGTCCACAGTGAATTTGTTAGTTGGAACAAGTAATCATATTTAGCCTGTAACAGGTTAAGGAAAATTCAAAGGTTAGCGAGCAAACAATGGTACCAGCATTCTGACAATACACTGCTTCTCACGATTACGGAGATAAACTAGGTAAAGTCTTCTTCAGTTCGGATTGGTCAACGGATATCACTACTTCTGCATAGAAGCAATGCACTTTTCGGGGCAAATTCACCCTGATTACATTGTTCATCTGTTTTCCAAACAGGTATGGTCATCAAAACATGGTATTCAGTTATTCCAAGAGATGAGATATAGGTAGGCTTGTGTGAAAATCGCAAACTTGAAGAATCACTTATATCTGACGCAGTTCACCTTGGTGATCGATATCGAGGGCCAAGTGCCCATAAGCAAATGTGCAAAAATGATGAAAACAGGGCTGTTCATATTTTAGTCCCTATCAGGTTAACGAATACTATAATTTACTATTTACATAATAGGTGGTCTTTAGCGACTCTCACTATATCATTAACACTGTTTGCAAAAAATATCCGGATTGATGACTACTGGGACTTTTTGTTCTAGCTATGAATATATCAGTTAATAACGGACCCAATGGGTATACCGTCATCCTACTGCTGTACACTCAAAAGGATGTAGTGGTTACATTAGGTCAGTCTTGGTTTTTTTAATCAAGGTCTGAGTAGCTTCGGGAAGCCGTGAGTAATTACTCATTTGTTCTCAGTTCATCATTTATTTTATTTCAAGTGTTTCACGTTTGTGACTGAAAAGAGTGTACGAGTTGAGCACATCTAGCGACCGTCATACTCTCTTTGTATTAGTTGAATTGATTGCAAGAACAAACCGTTCCAGGTTCCCACGTAACAGTTCTTGATGTTCATAATAAACACCGACATTCCACTACGGGTTCCATCCATGTTTGAACCTGAAACTAGGTGTAGATGAGATACTAACATGATACCCTCAAATTCCGAACGGAAACTCACGGTCCTGAAGATATATTCTACACCGCGGTGATTAATTGCAAGTCCTATATCAGTTTACCACATCCGTTTATAGTCTGCATGTACTCCTCACTGGAGTGAACATTTGTAGTGATTTCTCTAGTTTCTCCAGGCTCACTCAGAAACACATCCACTCTTCATTCGGCTGAATTAGCAAGCAAATAAGCTTGACAAGGTGAAGATCACCTTTTTCTCACCAACATGACAGAGTCTAGCATTGTCTCGTGGGAATCCTACTCAAAATGGTACATGCCTGTCCACTTGCACATAATTTGCCAAACTAGACCATAACATCTCAACTAGTGAGTTGATCAGCTCCCATACACACAATCTGTCTGCAACCCTTGAAGGTACCTCGGTACAATCTGATTTGTCAGTCATCTCAGGCTGAATATACCTTACACAACACTCACCCGCTAGCTCACTCAAACTTAAGACCAGTTTCCAATATGGTGATCGTCCTTACTCATTTGAGATGAAAAATTCCCCGTGGTTTAAAAGAGCAGCAAAAATACTTACACTATCCGAGGTATCCTGTATGTTGAGTGTCACATCCTGGCCATCAACTGTGTCGTTCTTGGTGTAACTATCACCTGCAAAGAACAAAAACGACAAACTCTTATGTCAATTACGAGATAGTAAGGTGACGAATGACAATGTACAGCTAGGGTACAACTATTCTCTAGTCAACTAATCGTAGGAACATGCGCGAGCCTCGTTTAATGAGTTCTTTTTCCTAATCGTGGTTTATGTGTATTCTCTAATCCTGCCTAATCTGACAGACAGCTTTGCCCTCAGAATAAGTCAATTCCACTTTCTGTATTTAATTCATTCATTCAATAACTCGCTATGTCGATGACATTTATCTGCCTCCTTGAGACAAACACATATATGTTGCCGTTGCAGTGCAATCCGATCTTGACAAAACAAACTGCACTGCAGTTGAGGCAGGTTGCTATCCTGTTGGCTATTGCCTTTGCCATTGTTGGCCTCTACACCATGCACTCTCTTTTCCCCCAACATTCTGGATTCCTTTGTTATTCATCTTTGATCGCACCTACCCTCACAGTTGTCTTCCACTTGTTGTGATTTACTATCACTGTTTTTTGAATGTACTCCCAATGTAATCAGTATTCATATCACATTTATATGCACTTCCATGGCGCATCATTGGTCTTAAGATGGGTCTGGAATCAGTGGTCAACTTATCGTACAGCATGTTCTTAAACGTTTGACCATCTCCCATTCAATTCATGTAACTCGGTCATCACAAGTGTTTCTGGCTGAGCAAAGTGAACATAGCTCCAATACTCATCATAACCCTATTCTTGGCTCTATCTCGTCATCTGATCCAAAAGATTTATCTGAAGCAGTGTAGGTGGGATATACTTAGCGGGCTTTATGACGCGAGTACAGTGTCAAAGGTCGT
>JTDE01000500.1:62416-90823 GCA_014338405.1 Paragonimus skrjabini miyazakii
TGCCTGTGCCTTCAATCAAAGGAGATCAACCTGTCGGTGCCACCTCACACTGTATCTACCAATTTACATGTAACTGCAAAAAGTTATATAGGCAGAACCGAGAGGTGTTTGATTTCCAGAGTGAAGGAACACTTGCCTAAATGAATACAGAACTCAGTATTACCGAAGAACGGCAATGTTGTTGAAACACGCAAACAACCAGTGTCTGGAATGGCAAGACACATCCTGACCACTGGTCACATAATCGATCCGGCTTGTGCATTCAGAATCTTATTACGTCATCCCAGTTCAAGATTCTTGCAGTTTGCTGAGGCTGTTGCAATCAATCGGCTGACGCCGGCCCTGTGTGTTCAGAAACAATTGTTCGTGAACTTGACCTTGCCTTGGACTTAGTGACCTTTCCTAACACATCATGTTATTGTAAAATTGGTACTGATGAGTCAATACGAAATGCTTGCGTCTACCAGTTTTCGTGTTCTAACGATGTTGTTCAAACTCCTGAAGGGAACGAACTGTTTCAACTAATCGAATTTGTTCAGTTATACAATTCCTGATCCGTCATCAGGCTTTGACATCATAATAGAATGATCGCTTTTTAAAACATCAAGCGTTTTCGCGTGGATGACCGAAAACAACCAACAGCCCATCAAGACAGCAAGAAGAGATACATTGTGAGATGCAAGCACTTCGTTTATTCCTGTCAGTCGATTAAATGGAAAAAAACCGGTTATATAGTTTAAGTGCACGGCGACAAAACAGTGAAATGGACAAATATCAGATGAATGCAATCAGAGTTCACTGCCACGACAATGAAATTGATTGCGTCAGCATCTTAAGCGCAACAGGTCATGTAGTTGACCCTATCACTTCGTTCATGGTCCTATTGCTTAGTCGCAGCACTGGGTTGTTGACATTCTCCGAGGCATCGTTTATCAAGCGTCACTCACCGACCCTATGTTAGCAGAAGTTGCTGACGCAATTTCGTCAAAACACAGAGAAGACATATGTCGCGAGATGTCAACATTTCAATCTACTCTCATCAGTCGTCAACATGAAATCAGCAGATTTTAAACAAACTGCGTACAGCAAAAACAATTGAACGAATCAACCACATAGTTCTGACCTTTCACACGCTAACAGTGCAATCAATTTCACGGCAAGGTGATTCATTGCGTCAGCGTCTTCTGTGTACACAAAACTGGACGATATTGTCTGATTAGCATTGTTTCACTATTCGCAATCACGTTCGTTACCATGGCAGCGTACTATGATTGCATCCATGTGATGTCCGTTCATCTCATTGTTTTGACGCCATGCCCTTAAACTATATAACCGAATGTTTTGTGTAATCGACTGATGAAAATAAACGAATTGCTTGCATCTCGCAGTTTCTCTTCATGCTGTCTTGATCAACTGGATAAAGAGAACTCAGTGTTTCAAACTTCTCAAGATAACATCCCTCCTAATATTGACTACCAAGAACCTCATTCGTTTGTATTCCTAACCAAAGCGAACTGGTGTTAATCATTTATACAGGCACAACGACCCTACCTTATTTGTTAATCAGGAATTATCTAAATCGTTACTTAATTTCATACAACTATACCAGCCAAAGGGGAGAATTTATCGGAAACTGTGTTTGCTGAGACAATTTTTCATGGTGTCTACGGGGATTTTTAATTATATATTGGTCTGGTGATGAGATCTCAAAAACCTACATTCGTCACTCTATCTTCTAAATGTGTACACATCGCAGTATATGTTTTATTCGTGTCGACGATTTCGACCAGTAAGACCTACTTTTTCAACAAGAGACTAATACTTTTCCTCAGGTTATCTGCTGTTCACTATAAAGTTCTAATCGCCAAACTGTAGATCGATAAATCGGACTGGAGTTGATTGTTAACCCAACCACTATTTATTCCGAAGGTTTACTGGATCAGCAGTCAGGTAAGTGGACAAGGTTTTTCGATCATGAAGATGATAGCATGCAAGCAGTATTAATGCATGCAGTCGCCTGCCAAATCGCCTCTTGCAACTGCAGTGAGGACAGTTTCTCCAGTAATACAGTACGAAGCCACAGGAGGAGCCTTGAAATGGTCCGAACGACGTGACAACCCTTTGGAGCCAGACGGACGTCATCTCTTCCAGTCACAACAACCACCATCAATGGGAGTGTGAAAGCGACCGTTTTCCGAATACAGTTTAATTTCATCTCATGTACTGCGGATAAATTGTTCATACAAGCTGGATAGTTGACTAGATAATGAAGTCAATGTTACATCACCAAATGGATGTCCCCTTGTAAACTTACCCCAGTTCCTGTACCCTTTTCACTTGGCTAACGTACAGTGCAAGAAGCAAAGACCACATCGAATATGCTGTTACCCTGGTTTGTCTTCTCAGGTCAGTTATATAGTTGCACGTACACCGGTCATGCGGAAAAAGTGATCAACGCTGTGATTGTTTGAAAAAATGATAAAATACGTGCAGATGGCTAATGACAGTGGATGTCATAGTTTTATGAAAACCTATTATTCAATTCGTGAAGTTCGTGTGGTGTGACATTGTAGTAAACATCACTGTGTTTAGTGGCTATTGAGCGATATTGTTGATCTTGCTTATGGTGACGAGACTAATGAAGATGGTTTTGATGGAGACCGGAATAAACTATATCTATGCTCAGTTAAATTAGCTTGGATGATCAGATGCTAACATGATTACTGTCGAAAATACCTTTGCATGTGATAATTGCCTACTGAACTGTAATACGAGTAATTTAAAATGAAGTGTGCACGAAGATTTGTGTTGAATGTCTTTACATGTTAAGAGAAAGCAATTAATAGCAGATCTGTGGATAAATGTTGAGAAAGAGTTGATGACCCAGGGTTCAGGCTAGTACAGTTCTGGTTGAAAAAAAATCGCGTTTAATATACTAGTCAGGTACTTGGCCGAAAGAAGAGATTTGATTGCCGCGGAGTGGGAACAGAGTCAGTGTGTACCGAACCATCTAATCGTGAACAAAGAGAAAGAAAACTTCTTTTTGCAAATGTGGTTAAGGCGGAAAATCAATTCCATACAATACGAAATATTATTAGACGAGAATTTATTAAACTTCTTAGTGGCATACAATCGGATAAACCGACCAAGTTAATCTACGAGCTCTTGTGGAAAAATGTAACGAATGAAACCAACAATTCACAGCGTTCAAACAAAAGTACAGTGTGACTACTTCTATGGAATTCAAGTCGTCTGCCTTCAGTTTGTTCATAAATTTATACCGAATGTGAAGAGTCAACCGAAATTATGCATTTCCAACCGCTGTTAATGAGATACGAAGTGTTTTTGTTTTGACGGACAGGGTGAATGTACAGTAAGAAGATGTGGTTAATCATAATGAGTAAACTACCGTCTATTTAACTACCCGGAAACAACATGAAAAGTAAGAAGTCCATTTAGACAATTACTGAGTATTTCATAGTTGGAACTAGTGGTTATTGGTTGCAACTCGAGTTGAGGTCTTGGGTGTAAGTATCGGTGACGTTCGCTGGATACCTGCTTTTATATACCAGAATCGTTTGATATTTTGACCTGAATTCTGACTGGTTACTTTCTGTTGTTTTCTAACTTTGATCTGGATTGCTATTAGCCATTTCTTGTTGCATTTGTTCTTTGACCTGAAGACTGATTAGGTAGTTCCTACAGCTCTTAAACCTTTTATCTGGAGTCCGATTGGCCGCTTCGTGTTGTTGTTGAACCATGACCTCTGACTGGTCCTTGACTGGGCAAGTCATGTCTTCATTTCTGTAAACAGATCTGGCTGATTGGGCATTTTCCCGCTTTTATCACCGGTCCAGTTCGTTCAAGTTGCATTTGGGTCTGACGGCGTTTATATCTCCTCAAGTCTATGGCCGGCATTGGTTCACAAATATTGTCCACCTCGATGTGTTTGTTTATTGACCCCGTTGTTAAGTACCAGGCTTCGATGTTTGTTTGACTAAGGATTTCTGCGGTGTTCAGGTGGAAGGTGTGTCCAATTCGATCCATTTGGACGGCGATCAAAGGAAATTGACGGCACCTCTCGATGCCCCATTCGTGTTCACGATTTCGTGTTGATAATTTTTGTCCAGTTTGGCCGACTTTCTGGATGAGTGATGCTTTTCTCGTTATATCCTACGGACTGATTAGAGACCACGGCCATGGGCTCAGTAACGAAGTGTGACATACTCGCTGACGAACTCGTCCGTACTGTGCAGGTTCGTACGAGGGCAGGTCTACTGAGGGGAAACGCGAAGAGACTTTGTTTGTTAGAGGGACACATCTATTAGACATTGTGGTTTTCGAGGTTTAAAACACATTTACAGTGGATGATATTCAGTATCGAGAGTTAGAGAACCAGAACTGTGCATTATCACCAACAGCTTGTCAAATGCAGACGAATTTTGATGGGCGATGTAAATATGTTGGTCCCCGAACCTAGAAATTTACTTCCTCCTATTTGCATTCCCAGTTCCGCCTATCAGCCTAACGCTTGATCCCTACAACCCACCAACTCCGTTTTAGTTATACTTAACGAATTTGTTATTAATCATCTGCATCACGGGTAGCCATTCCCGACCTGGCCTGTTCGCGTGATCCCCACCTTGAACTCTCTCGGTTCTGTTCAGAACTCACTGATGTTGTCGAACGAGACCATCGTCGTGAACGATCGAGGTTTGCCTACTCCAAGTAGTTATGCATTCGTTCAATAATACGGTAGAAATACTTGGGTCCAATCTGAGGATCCGTTTCCGGGCCACGAATAACCCAACAATCAGACGCGGGAAATTAAAATACTAATCCATTTAATGCACCGCGTCTGTTAAGTGGGAACAGTTGTGAAAATGCGACTGATCTAACAGTAGGATATCTAAATAAAGTTCATTTAGCTTTTCCATGCTGTTCAGCTTGGGCTTCAGTCTGTGTGTGAGAGAAAAGTGGTTAACTCGAATTCAGTGTGTAGATACTGGTGTAGTTGTGAAATCACGTTAGAGTACATAGTTGTACTTCTTGATTCGAATGGTTCCTGATGTCAGACATAACCTTGTGATCTTAATTCGAAAGCGCCACAATTGCTTGTGTTGATTAGCTGCATATCCATTGAGGCGACACATCTTTAATCTTGAGCTCCGGTCCAAATAAGTATCGATCGGGTCAAGTCCAACAGGCGTGTTACCCAGGTGCCCTGGTAGCACGACCGTTTACTGAGTGTTTACTGACCGACTATTGAGTGACTAACGACCGTTTACCGAGTGACTAATGAGTGCGGTAACTGAACACTTTTTAGTCACTCAATAAACGGTCGATCGGAAAAATTTCCATAGCCTTTATTTCGTTACGAACGCTCCTCGGCTCCCGGGATATAGCGATTCTTACTCACGGTGACCACCATATTTAGAAAGATGGTTAAAAGACGATTGGGGAATATAAATGATATATTGGAACGGGATTAAATGTAAAACATGAACAACGGATCGTTAGTCGACTTCACTACCCGCTTGCCTTTTCTTCTTTGCGGATTTTTCTTAGCATGTTGCACCCAGCGTGAACTTGCACAATTTTCGGCCATTATGCAAGTTTTCAGTATCTTACTGAAAATGGAATAACTCAGTTAATATTAGAAATACGACAATATACCATTCAGGTGAAATGAACAAGAATATCTTGCTGGTTAATAGAACGAAAACCCACCGTCCGCAACTCACCACAAAATACACACCCAAATTCCACATTACAAATGGCCGACTAATTTGAAGCCGCGCTCACGAAATAATGGTCAGATGGTGTGACTAAACAAAACTAAACCGATGACAATTGAGTTTTCAACATGCAATCCACGTCCTTCCCATTTGTTCCGTTCGCAAAGTCGCAATCAGTGGAGTCTAAATTGCTTTATCCGTGAAATAGTTGAGTGACTAACGTAAGACACTCAGTAGTCACTCGATAGTCGGTCGACTGACTAAGTGTGCTACTAGGGTAGTGACAGAACGTGTTAATATCCTATTTCCTCCGGTGGCACTTGGTCGTCCTACTTATTGCGTCAACCAGTCATATAGGTGTTCTCGACAGCGGATTACTCGAAGTTACAACTAGTTCTCTCGGCTAATGGTGAGCCCTAACACAAACTCGAGTATGGTACTGCTGTTAGAAAGGGACTGTCTAGAAAGTATTTGAGAATGTGACAATCACAACCAACTGTGACTTGTGTTCAGTCAATATTTTCCTTGGAGTTAGAAATTTGCCTTCGAATTGAAAATATATGACTGATGAGTAGTCGAGGATTTGGTAAATTTCAAGTTGAACATCACCCGCAATTGATCGCAGCTGTCGCCTCCCCATAGACTTTCCAGTCGGCCCCTTTCAAAAAGAAGCGCTATACTCTAGTTTCGCTCTCATTAGAGCTCGTCAGTAGTGTATATTCTCGTCACTGCTGGGACTAGAACCCCGGCCACGCTGTTCATGAGCCAACCGTGTTTACCACTGCGCCATTGACCTCACGTTGGGCACGACCGAATTATCATATGTGAACGCTCAACCACTTTCGCTTGTGAGTAATGATCAGGCTGTCCGATCGTCTCAGAAGACGACCCAGTTACTGTCTGTTGACTTCAGTCGAGAACCCGGTGATTGGGACTTCCTAGCAGGTCGAAATCTCCGATCTCATTAAACCTGCTAGGCGATATTTTAGATTACTGATGAGTAGTCGGAGATTTGGTTACTTTCAAGGATATGCACTACTGACAAGCTCTAATGAGAACGAAACTAGAAGTTAGTGCTTCTTTACGAAAGGGGCCGACTGGAAAGTCTATGGGAATGCGACAGCTGCGATCAATAGTGGGTGATGTTCAACTGGAAAATATATGGACAAAAACCGCGTACCGGACCCTTCGTGGTAATATAAAACGTGCAAAGTTTCGGAGTAATCTATAGCCGAATGGTTTTAAAACAGAAAATAAGGGACCGGAAGGTGATTTATGCCGAACCATTTCATGTTCATTTCCGTTATTTTACACAGACAATGGCTGATCGCATGTTTGAATATAATTGGTCGTAATTCACGAGTGAACCAATGAAACACGATAGGGATAACAAACAAAAAGTGGCTAAACTGGACAACGGCTGATTTGGTCATCTTGCAGCTCATTACACTGACTAACTCTGCGTAAAATCTAAAATTTTTCACTGAAACATAAGATAAAAAATAATGCATTTCGTCCATGACATACGAAATACTGCGAGGATCTTCTGCATATTCTCACAGAATCCACAGGAAATCAGTTGTACAAACTGTTATCTTCGGCAATTTTCATCACATGTGCAAACTATTCGTGAAAACCAAAACGAGACATGTAGGCGATTAAGAATTACAGACAGGTGGTGGACCACTCTCTGTTGGAGGACGCTGGGTTCGTTGATGGACGTGGAAAAGTGCGACATATCTATGCGTTGGTACCAGGCGGTTCACGCAGGTTATTGGTCTAACTGACGTGGATGCATCCGAACAAGATAGGTGAAGAGCTTGTGTGGATTGTTTTTACGCGCCCTGACGTAGGTTGCAGAGTGTGATGGCGGTCACTTCTGCTTTTGGCAGCTCTGAATTGGACATGATGAACCTTACAAATACTTCGGAATGCTTCAACCGCAGTATTTCATGGTCAGTGACAATTAAGCGGGAACGAAACTCTGACCCCTACTTAGCTACTTGACGTTCTGATTTTCATATATGATGCTCTATACCTCAAGCCAAAACTTCCGCTCTCCTTCAGCAGACTGTGATTAACCTCACGTCCATGGTTTTAATGACCTGTGCCAATAATTCTGACTTTCATAAGTAATTGGCACATGTAAATAACAGTACAACGATCAGAGGAAGCTCATTTCCAACGCAACTGGTTCCTACTTGATTGACACCGACCATCAAACAAGGTGGAAAACAGCTTTCCGAGTCACCTACAAAGTTCGTTAAGCTCACTCCAGAGCAGCCAGGATACGACTGCCATGAAAAGCAGAGGCTATTGCCAGAAGACTCCCCAACCAATGTCGGTGGGCAAAAATAGTTGGCATAAACACACTATCTTCTGTAGTGAAATGCATCTAAATGATGAGATGAAACGTGTAGTAGAAAATCATTTTCAATGTTTCATCATGAAGCTGGATTCAACTGGTCTACGTGGGGTAATACATCAATGGGGTGAGGGATGGTAATCATTAATATCCAGTTAATCAAATTCGTGAGGTCTAGTTACGTAACATCACTCACATGGGTTGTCAACGTTTGTGAAGAAATCAACATACCTATATAACAGATCTATCGGGGATGTAGATGCATAGCCATAGGAGGTTCAATGTATTGACCAGACGTTTTCGTGTGTATAATGGAGGCGAATGCAAGCGGTATGCAACTGCTAACAAACGACCTTTGACCCAATAAGATTGCGTCCCAGATACTCGATAGGCCGGCTCAAACGAATCGGTCAGGTTGATCAGATAGTTTGAGCCGGCCAAGTGAGCAGCGACCGCAGATAAATAAGTTTTATCAATTCTCAAAATATCAACACCGGATGAGTTCAGGTAAGCGCTATGTTTTGCAGCTTCTTCCACATAAACAAACCAAATGGTAAATACAGAAGAAACCGTACGTACAAGCAAACTATTCTTCAGCTGGAGATGTAAAGCCGGTGTGGAATTAAATCGAACATATAATTGAGCTGCAAAATAAATTTCTGCTATTACTGTGTTGTCTCTTGATTATGCTTTCAATATAGCCACGTCTTTGAGTGTTGACGAAGTATGGATTACGTTTTGTCCGCGGTCTGCAGTGTAACTATCTGTGTGTTTGTCAGCGTGTGTTTACAAATAAATTCCTGTGGATAGAGATTTTCAGGGGGTCTTTTAAATAAAAACTGTTCCCCTATGCTATAGTGCCACTCGAATATATTTTCACTCTATCGAGCAAACAGCAAAATAAGTCCCTCTTTTTTCTTAACGGTACCAAGCTATTAAAATTGATTTACTGCCACAACCAAGTTACTTTACGATATACCTTACTTTGTACGGTTCAACTCTCACGACGTCACATAAGCAGGTTTAACAACACTATGCTTGCAAATGATTCGGGTTCCAGGGTAAAGCGGATATTTTTGTGAACGCAGGTGAAGAGCGTCATTGTTTCTTTGACGTTTTTTCGCTTACTTACATAACATTTGTTAGGAGCAAATGACTTCGTGTGGTATGCTGCTGAATTTACTTCCGGCTTTATCATAAAAATACCACTCAGTAAAGAGCTTAGTGGTGACCTCATTGCCACTCCGTCCTTGTGGTGACAACTTGCCGATGAATCTAAACTGAACGTTGTAAGTACAGCGATACAGTAACCGTTTTAGCTCATCTAATGATATCCCCACATTGACGACAGTTCTCCCAGTATACCGGCAGAGAAAATCAACTGTCTCACTTGTACAAAGGGATGTGACGTCAAGCAAGAACAAACGCTTTCCTGTCGCGTTCAGTTGCTTCAGTGTTTCGACAAATTCAGAGAATTGCTAGTTTTTTCCTAACTGATCATAACAACACGGTTAGTCATTTTGCCGTTGTATGATACAGCGAATTACACATATCTAAAATCAGACGTAACAACACTCCGTTTCCGTGCATCGGGAGCAATTCATAATGCTTGAGAATTACAGTGTTTATTGGTTTAATTCTTCCAGAAATAGTTGAATCAACTAGTTCCTTTTGTTTCATACAACCCGGTGTTCTTGTTGATGTCTTTTCAATGGTTACTGTTTTGTCACTTACAATCTCCATACAAATGAATTTGGTTTTGTCTGCCAGCAGAGCTAAGCTAATTAGTCAACTTTATCCGAAATGACGATTTCAACGCCTCTGTTAAGTATGGACATTATTATATCCTTATTTCGCTCTAGAGACTCCAGTTTGTTTAGTTGCTATCTAGTGAATCGGTTGTCATTTATGGTTTCCTGTGTCAGGTATCGACACCTTCAGTGAACAACATTAAAAGGTGTCAGTGGTTGCAGACCGATCAATTGGCCATAAAGATTTTCAAGTTGGCTTTTCAAATCTGACAGCTCAAATATACTTTCGGAATAGTACAATTTTGATCATAACGATAAAACTTCAACAGCAACTTTATCCAATGCCAAAGAGGAAAAATTATGCGCATATTGATCCGGATTTTTCGGAAATTCGACCCTAGGTTTGGTTGATTCAGTTGATTTCACATGTTTGCTGCCTTCTTTCCTGATTTTTGCCCGCAATCTGTTGGACGTAACTCTTGAACTAGCTTGCCTCGTTCGGTGACAATCCTGTTAATATCTTGGCGGCAGTATTCTGTTTGTAATTCAAGTCGCATGCTCTGCTCGTTCACCTTTCCCTGTAACTAAATACTACAGATTGTACTGAGGTCATATTAGTGTTAGTGCGACACTTTCTGAGGATGATCCAGTACTGTTTCTGAAATTCTGGAAACTCGAGAGCCGCGTTTGCTTTCGCCATTTGTGTATTGAACTTAGTATGCTTATCAAGTTCTGTCAATAGAGTGGAGTCTTTGGTTTAAGTGTCGAGAACATATCCGGTTTAGCTATGAGAAGAAACGCGTAGCAAACAACCTTGTTTTCCCTCAGGCCAGTTGAAACAGTAGCACGCATGAACGATGTGATATAGGTGAGCACGCGTCTCATGGCAGGCAAGTGTGATATTTTCAAGCATTCATCAACACACACCATCCTACAATAAGCTATAATGCGCTTCACATCTGTAATTTCTAATGACCTGTGTAAATTGTTCTGATTTTCATGGGTAGTTTGCATATATCTTGCTTAATTATAAAAATCCACAAAAGAATAGCCGAGACTATCTGTTTGCATAACTGACCTTTACAAGTTGAACATCAGTTACAGTCGATCGCAGCCTTCGTATTCAGTTAGATACTCCAGTCAGCTCCATTTGAAAAGGTGCTCTAGACTTGAGTTTTGCTGTTGTTATCTCAGCCCATCAGTAATGCAGATCTTTGCTACGACCGGGATTAGAACCCCGGCCACGCTTTCACCAGACAACCGTGTTGACCACTGCGCCATTGACCTCACTTTTACAACGGTCGAATTATCACATGTGAATTCTCAACCATTTTCGTCTGTTAATAGTGATCAGGTTATTTGATCGTCTCGATAGAAGACACAGTAACTGTCCAGTTTACTCCAACCGATAACATCGCTATCAAAACTTCATAGACAGATCAAGATCTCCGATGTCATTGAACCCAATAGGCGATATTTTAGATTTGCTCTAACAAAAACAAAACTCGAATATAGTACGTTTTTTCGAAAGAGGTTGGATGGAATGCCTGTTTAAATACGAAGGCTTTGATCAAAATCAAGTGATTTTCAACTGGATTATAACAAAATTCCCGACTACTCATTAGTAATTAACTTTTATTAAAAGGAATGCTGTCAGTGAAAAGGAATCAACAACTCAAACAATTACCCGAGAGCGGCTCAACCATATTGAGTGCTATTCTTAGAATTGACCATCAAGGCAATCAAAAAATGGATTTTCAGTAAAAAGTCTATTCACTGCTTTACTTTGGATTACGGTTAAACTGTAGGACACTGAAAAGGGTAGCCTAGTCACGTGTGTGTGGATAGAATTGTACCAAACTCCTTCAGTCCACACCTGAAGGCCTCGAAAATGGTGAGCCAGGAAAGGTCAGTTCAATGACACGGACTCGTGGGAATACGACAGCAAACTAAAGTCAACCACTTGTTACCGCAATCAGTGCCTAGGAATTTACTTAAAATTTTATACTGGCCGAACGTACGAACCCCCAAGACACGCGCCTTGGAGCTCCTACTAAATGGTCATTAAGTGTTGTCACCACCATCGTAATAACAACCGTGAATCTGACCAGAAGGTACTGTGGCTGGGGCCGTCACCCACTTCAGCATTGATATGGAATATCCTTGAAGAAAAAACGTTACTAAAAAGGCTATAGAGTAATAATAATAATAATGAAATAAGACAGAACGGATAGACTATAAATGATGTGGACGCATGTATGCTGCTGACTGAGGCACACCGCCATCTCGGACATTGTTTCTAACTAGCGAGTTGAACGATCACGAGGACCCCAGCCAGACAAGCAGGCGACACTCACCCACTTTGATCAATAGTGCAGTCAGAGTCATCATACTTCGTTACCACTTTGTTGCTCGACTACCACGCGGTTTTACCTAACTGTTGGTGGCCTCAGTGTATAAAGTCCATTACGGTAAGCGCTCAGTTGGCATTCGGAGTACGTGGCCAAACCCTCGAAAGCTGTGCAACACAGTTAACTACCCAACTGACTGCTCACCCCCAGCGTTCCGGAATACTGGCCGGCGAACGACTGTGTTGCTCCTGCTATCAGTCCACTTAATGTGGACTAACTGGCGGAGAAAGCGATGGTCGAACGAAGCAAGTATCCTGATATCTTCCTTGTGAACAGGCTACGTTTCCGAACCCTAGAACAAGACAAAACGCGCACAATCATTATACACCTTTCCTGTCAGCGACAACCGAACGTTTTCCTGATGCCAAAGATGACGCATGTTAGCAAGGAAAACTTGTACTTTTGCTATTCTCGCTGATATCTCATCAAAAATATTAGAGGCTATTAGTGCTACCCAAGTATGTGAGACTGTCCACTTTGTCAAGCAGATTAAGGGCAATAAAGAAAGTAGAATTATGAATGCTCCAGACTTGAAGAAGCGCTCTGTACTCTGAAGATGCAAAACGTATTCCACACAAACCAGCCCGATCATTAATCTTGTTCAGCATGATCTGAATGTCTTCATCAAAGAGATCACTTAGCAACAACCCATGCATTATTCAACCTTTAATTATATGGCATTCGCGAGATTTAAGATATGCTGTTCAAGCCGAAACTTCCTTTCGTATGCTGCATCGCTTAACTGCTCTTTACTGAGAAATTTGCAACACATCACCACAGTTCCACTTTCTGGACATAAAAGTGAGTATCAACTATACATGCTCGTGACTTCATGCTGTTTCGCTGATCCATTATTCGGGTTCCGGTCATTCCATGTATATAAGTTTCCTTTTGTTCATATGTGTAGCAAATAAACGTCCAAATATAACTCCTTATTTCACTTGTTTACTCTAAACAGAAATTTGTTTTACCATTTGTATTACTGACGTCGAATATTTTGATTATACCTCGACCAGCGGACATAAATTTATGTGCTACACTTCATGGCTGTTCAGATACAACTCATAGCTAAGTTAACATATCCCGTTTTGTTAATCTAAGCGTGCTTCATCGACTTGTTTCTGGTTCACACACACTTGCAGGGGTTCACACTAGTCTGTCACAGTCAACGTATAGCAGCTGACAACAACATTCAGTAGGTTTCGACGGAACGCTCCTTCCAGAGCTCAGCATCCTTGTTCTATACTGATAGGCAGTGCACCATCAATTTCTTAGTTGTCGACATCACTTACATATGATCACCGGACAGGCTCACCTATATTTATCACCTGCCGATGTAGGTATTAGAAGGCATTAATTCACTCTGTTAGGGCGCCCACCCTGTTACCGTCCCAAGGCGCCTCTGCCGTCAGAAAGGAAAAAACGATTGACTTTGTCCTAGTTTGCGGACCTGCTCAGAGCGGCCGACATCACACTAATCTCTGACCGCACGTGGCACATGGTTGGCAAACCTGCAATAGGCCCGACAACCCAACTTGCCCGAAGTGTTGCTGGTAGTCGATTGCCCATCATTGGCGAAGTCTACTGTACCGCAGCTATTAATGGACCATCAGTCAAGGGTACCTGCTACGTGACCCGTAATCCTGGCCTGAATCTCCTTGGATTGGATTGGATCAACAGACTGCATTTATTTGACTAATCATTAATCCAAATCTGCAACCGCACTCGAGCTCAGCAGAAGCCCACGATGATTCCAGAAGTCCACCATCAGCTCACGAATGTTCTCCAGCAAAGACACTTAGACTTGTTTGCAGAAGAACTTGGCTGCTGCACCAAAATGAAGGTAATCTTATCCATTCGTCCTGGAACGAAGCCGGTATTTCGACCCAAACGTCCAGTACCCTATGCTGCGTTGGTTACTGCTGAGCAAGAACTGGAACGTCTTCAGAAAGCTGGAGTGATAGAACTGGTGAATTACTCTGCATGGGCGGCCCCTATCGTCGTGGTCAAGAAGGTAAATGGAACAATATGACTCTGTGCAGACTACTCTACAGGTCTAAATGACGCTGTCAAGACGCATCAGTATTCTTTGCCGATACCAGAGGATCTCTTCACGAAGCTGAATGCCCTCAAATGTTTCGTGAAGCTCGACCTGGCCGAGGCATTAATTCACTCATCGAGCAATTTTGCTTGTTCTTCGAACTCAGTGAAACTTATAGTGATATGTGAGATGTACAACGACGGCACTAAATGTTAGGGCACAATTTGAAAAGAACATTGCGTGCGCAGAAGCGAAAAGCAGTCTTTAACTTTAGGATGGCAAAAACTAGAAGCGACAATTAAAAACGTCTATATTCACAGTGTGGGATGTGATAGTAAAAAATGAGGTTGGACTATTGTCGGCGGATATGGAGAGGTCAGTCATTCTATATATGTATCTTCACCTAGTCCTTAGATAACCTGTATCAGATTACTGATGTGTAGTTGGAGATTTGGTTAATTTCAAGTTGCACATCACCCACAATTGACTGGAGTCAACAGACAGTAACTGTGTCTCCATTTTGAGACGATCAGACAGCCTGATCATTACACACAAGCGAAAGTGGTTGAGTCGTGTCTAATGTGAGGTCAATGGCGCAGTGGTAAACACGGTTGCCTCATGAACAGCGAGGCCGGAGTTTTAATCCCGACAGTGGCGAGCATATGCACTACTGACGAGCTCTAATGACAGCGAAACTCGAGTCCAGTGCTTCAGCTGTTCGAAAGGGGCCGACTGGAAAGTCTATGGGGATGCGACAGCTGTCTGACAATAAGTACTTTTGAAGAGCAGATACCTTCTGTGGTCCTAAAAGCCCTACAGTGTATATGGCCAATATCTTTCAATAGCAATATTTAGAAGCTCAATGTGTCACAACAAAACAATTGGGTACTTTTGCCTATAAGTGATCTTAAGGTTGCCGGTTTCCTAGTAAGGAGACACAGTACCAGTCCTGTTTACTTAATTCGATTTCCTCACGATTACCGCTTCGCGTTAAGGTGAAATCGCAGAGCTCACTCAGTTTGCTCAGCAATGTATTCAGTGCTGCTGAGTAGTCTGAGAGCTGGTTAGCAGAAATTGAACTCACTGGTTCATAAGGGGGTAGCTGAGACTTAAACGTCACAGCCAAACAGAAACGTGGAGTTGGTTCAAAGCAAAATCACTTCATATATACGCCACAAGTGTTGAATTGTTATACGGTTGTAAAATTGGCGACGGTTTTACCGGAACAATCGTTACGTTCGGAAATTCATTCTGACACTTTCATCAAAAGTTTATTATTCATCTGCAGAAGAACTCACGGATTGTGGAAGGGTGCATAAAATTGTGAAGCTCTGAAAAAGTGAATATGTTTTTGATAGGTCTCTGAAAAGCGCCTCACTAAACTGTTGACACGAAAATGAACAGGCAAGGTTTTGTGATGAGGTGACGCCCGCTTGTTTGGCTGACAAGGGTCTGGTCACATGCACAAAAAAGTCAACACTAGCACAGGAATGATGATGGCAAACGTTTCTGAACAGAAAAAAAATATATTGACCGTTATCATTACCGAGGGCTAAGGTACGCGAAATAAAACAGTTGATCATTTTTGCAGACCCAGATAGGAACAATGTAAGACCTCAGTCACTTAAAGCAGCTTTCTGACCACATCATCCGCACATAAGCAGAATCGGGAAGAATATATCGCTAACATAAACAAAAGGAAATAAATAGGCATCCAACCTTTTCTTCCCAAAAGTCGACTTACTTGGCAGATTGAGACAAGCTTGATAATCCAAACGACATATATATTCTGTCAGAAAATTACCTCTCAGCAAACTGAATACATCTGTGCTCAACATCAATGTCTGTAACAGCTTGAGGCATACTAATACTGCCAAGATCGTTTGGAGGAATGTAGAAGTTCGTTAAACGTTCCACACGATCGCCTTAAGAATGACGCGTAATTGTTGGTTTCAGAACTGCAAGTTACCGTTTCGTTCAACACTGGATATCTTGTGATCCAAACAGTTTCAGAGCAGCAGATGTGTAAGCCATAGTCCAGAATATCGCTCCGTCTTTCGTGATCCCGAAAGAATTTTTTTACTTCTCAATTAGGAAGTTGTCTTTATCCGACAACGTGAGCGGACCTCACAGGCTTCCAACACACCTTCTAAGAAGTACATGCGGTGGTTCATTCGGAATCCTGCGATTTGGAAACCCCCACAACCGAATAGTGGTCCATACTTAAGCAGACGAGATGTCAGCCTGATCGATTTTTATATAAGCTGTATCGTATCAGTAATGTAGAAGTCAGGTACATTCAAGCAGTAGCACTGTACTGTAGCAAACAGAACAAACGCGCATGAGAAGTGGTAGGTCTAGCCCTGCAAGATCGACTGCGCGGTCACGCTTCAGCTGTGTGGTACCCACGGACGGGCGTAAGCAAGCTAAGGATTAAATGTCCAATCAGGAAGGTCACGTGACCCAGATGCGGATAAAGGCATTGGCGACGGACGCGGGACGAGTTGTGAATAGTGTGCCGCGTAGACATACAATTCGGGGACACGCGCGCTCGTTCGCGTGTGCAACCCTATCGGGCCTCAACACTGTCCCATCGAACGATAATGCGACCGGAACCGACTAAGTGGGTTGTTGAGACATCGGATGCATGAGGTGGATAGGACATTAGGGCACAGTGAACGGATACATGGGGGCTTAGATACCTTCTGCATCCTGACACTACTTAGTCCCAGCGATGTCTTCTGAGGGTGCTTATTTAACATAAATAGTGTCCCACTGACAGGTCTTCATTATACTACTGATAAGGAGTTTGGTAGATTTAATAGATTTCAGCATGAACTGTTCGAGAAATCCTGCCGGGGCAGTCGATCCCCTAGATCATTTGTTGGATCCCATATGAGACAGTGGGACGGTTGTGTAACAGTCAAAATGTGAAACCCCGGAGCTCCTGACATGGCTTCGTGGCACAGCTCGTAGAACGCTTGGCGCGTCTGGGCATGCTGTTTCCGTCACTGGTTCGAATCCAGCCGAAGCCTTGAGTTTCCACAATTGCGTCTCATCTGAGTATCTTTATTATGGTTCTAACGTTTGGAAATGTTTTCTATCTTCTGAGGAACCACTGAAGATTTGAACAGGATATTCGATTGCAGCAGAAGTAGGTCGCACCAAACGGGTAAGGAGAAGTAAAACACAGAGGAGGCAATGGACAACGTATCCACGATATGCCTTAGAAATTACGAAGTCTGCAACAACTCTAATCGATGTTAAGTAACCAAGTTAAAAAAGTGGCTGCAGCCAAAGTTTTGCTCTGTTACCTGATTCAGGAACAACTAGAGATGGTTGGGTTTACCATACTTCATGTAGACCAGACATCCAGATTTGTGATAAGCTACCGTGTGCGTGTGCACATTGGTAGGGAGAAGACACAACCATCTGAGTCTGAAAGTTCGCCCATAATACTGATGTGGAACAAAAGTACCAGATTTCTAGAACGAAAACGTTACAGGAATTTTGAAATGCAGTCGAAAATGACTCGAAATATTCTGCAATGGCATGGGTATTTGAAGTTGTTCGATAACGAAGTAAACCTATTTATTTTCTTATCGACTGGCTAGTAAAAGTTCTGAACTATGTGTTCGTTGGTTTCGCTCGTTATAGACGTCTGTGGATTGGCGGAAGTAAAAGAGCATCAATATATCTACCGTGGACTTCAGGGGGGGCTGTATTTCCTATCTGTTGTTCTATTAAGTTCTTCGACCGTTTTGGAACTATTTTGTTGGCGTCCACTTAGACAGTGGAACTTACTGAGTCAGTTCTGACCGCGTTTGACTGCACTCACAATACTGCATCATCGGGGCTCAAGGCTTCTTGAGCGAAATAATCCATATGCAACAATGTAGCTAGAGCCCGTATTGCAAAAAGTGGTGGAAATGGCACGTCCTTTTGAAACGTAATCACTCGGAAATTTGTTACATTTGTTACGTAAGTGGTGAGTAAACAAAACATGTCCGTGTCACGATCGAGACGGTAACGTCTGTCCCCACCGTTGTACACACGTACATGGTAACGTATTACAAAATTGGGTACATATCGCCGGACAATAAATAGTTATAAAAATTAATGTTGCCGGCTGTTTAGCATGTATTAATACTAATTGCAGTGTACTACTCTCAATTTATGAGTAGGTAGTTTGTACCACAGTGCGTAAAATGTCGTTTACCGGACCACCATATACAGTTAGTTGAGAAATCGACATCTGAATGGATGAGATACGGAGTTCTAGCATACCTATATATCTTTTGGAAGAAACATTGTGTACTGGCTACTCAGTGGTATACTGTACCTTGCTTATTTGAAAGACACGGATTAAGCATTGCGGTAGAAATATTACTAACCATTACAGTCGCGCACCAACACACGCGGTAGAACATCGTTCCATCGGACAATACTTCTCCTAAGATACGTTCATTTGTTACACCCAACAGAGGAACTGACTGTCGTGTACGTGGGCGTTTGCACGAATCCATAATCGTTTTGTGCTATATTTAATACCTGGGACAAACAGTTAGATAATTCCACTATAGCTTGACTTCGTGGATTGCACCAATGATCGATACGCATGTGCACTTCTTTGTGGAAGCAGGCGGAATACACACAAAAGTATTCCGGACCACATTTCGTGCGTCACGTGGACATCGTTCAAGTGTATGAACAATAGCTAATTTGGCTCTTTGTTTAAATGTGTGTTGCCTCTTGCTAGTTAACAAGGGCTAACATATTTCTTCCCGATTTTCCTGAAGTAATGGGCTAAAATCAGGAGCAGTTTTATTCTGAGAGAAATCATTCTAGCTAACGCATATACATTATATATATATATATAAAGCGAACTAGCCGTCGCAAGGATTGGTAGTACTAATGTTTGCCGTTTGTGGAACTTCGTTAATCCTTATGACTCTGGGGTCATGCTAAATGACCAAATGGTTATTCCATGTTTCTCAACTAGTGTTCGAACTTGTTTCATAGTTTGTCTTAAAGATCCACCTGATGTGGATGACATTCTGGGTAATGATCATCCGAAAACTTAAATTCACGTACCCTCTTAACTTAAATTCACTGTTCAAAAATGCACCATTAGGGGAAACGATCGGTTTGGTTATGAATAAGCAGTAACCTATAACATAAAGTTATACCTCCCGAAAAACATCTTGAAACTTTTGATAGTACACTGAACTGAATTCAATAAATTTTATTTTCAAAATGAGAATTTTGAACAGATAGATTGTGTCGTAGTTGGTAAGCTTTTGAAACCGAGATGAGATGGTATCTTCATGTTTACGATGGATTCCCTTCTCATGAATGCAATGTGATATACTACTTTTTACCGATGAGTAGTAGGGGATTTTGTTCTTAAGATACATTGAACATAATCAACAACTAATCGCAGCTGTCACGTTCCCATAGACTTTTCAGTCGGAATCTTTCGAAATGAGGCACTAGACTTGAGTTTCCCTCACGCTAGAGCAGGACTAGAACTCCTTTTTATCAACATTACGTGGATGACCTAATAGTGTTCGCTGAGGGTAAAGAGATAGTGGAATAGCTGTTGGATTTACTGAACTCTCCGCATCCAAATCTATTGTTATTATCTGAATTTGAAGAAATGACAGTCGCTTTTGTGGAACCCAGCATTACTCACCGAGAAGGTGGCGAGTTTCCCATTTAACCAACACAAATGCTCTATGTTCTAATGTCTAGTTCGTACGGCATGGACTATTTGCAAATGTGATAGAAATGAACTAGACTTGTGGTTGGTGTGTGATATCTTGAAGTCTAGCGGATACCCACTGGGACCTGTCGATTTTCACGGTAAAACTGAAACTGGCAAACTCATAGGAATCATCTACCTAAGCGAAAGCCACATAAATGCGGTCGTCATATACTACAGAAAATAATATATTGTTTATAGCGGAACGACTGACGCAGGTTATCGAACAACCGTATAATGCAGTTACGCTGCGTCAGTACAGATACACTGGTTCCCTAACACTTCATCAGCTTGAGACGCGGAAAACAGAACTCTTCAATTTAGATTAGATATATCAGTTCACCTCTGGTCACAGTGATGTTTGTGTTGGTAGAACTGGTCGATCACTGCAACCTGGGACAAACAGAACCCGTCTCCAAATATCTTGAGAAATTGATGCTTCGCATGACTCAGCAGCTCAAGCAAGCTTCTTAGATCGTCAAACTTGCTATGGATCGGTCATATGGTCGATTCCACAAGCCCTCTCCTTAAGCTGATGTGTCACCACAAAGACGTCGTCCTTAATTCAGTTGAGTCGCTGCTGGCCATAATTTATAAGCCAGTTGTCTGTAAGTAAGAGTTATCGACTTTTAATCTCCGTCTATCTTGGTTCTATCCAATAATAGACTGATGCATACACGGATTTGATTTATAAGCCCGATTTGTTTAATAAGTTTGAGTTTCACCGCTGTTGCACATAGTATCTGGCCAAGGCATACAAGCTGGTATTACGATCTATTCTGAATTCGTTGTGCAATTTCATGACTGGGAAGGGTGCTTTTTGATATCTAAATTGTATGATGAAGATTGACACGATCTTTCTCCACATTCTTAAGGTCTTTGAGATACACTATCAAGATTAGCCCTATATTCACACCCCAATAATGCCCCTAAAGTGGACTCAGCTTAGATGTGACCAATGGTCAGTTGTCATATCATAGATGTCAGTAATCGAGTAGCTAAGTTACTCAATTTAACTAAGATCACATGGTTAATGCTGAGATTGATCATCACCCGGTAATATCACGATAAAGCATGGGCTTAAGGAAACGACTGCTCGGTGATATGTTTAGAGCGTAGAGCAGTTTCCACAGCAGGGAGGATATGGGAATAGCCTACCGTTGATGATTAGTTCACACATTTTCCTCTTGGAAAGAATACCTCATTTGGATGATTGTTTGCTGAAGTACTCCAGATGCGCTACCTGAAATTGACCTCTTCTGTCAGTCCAAGCAAGTACAGCTAACATAGTAAGGAAATTCGAAACTGAACATCTGTTTCGTTTGAATTCATTGAAACTCATTTTAAATATCTATGGACGTTCATCCCCATGTCAGTTGTTCCGGGGATCTCAATCAACCCGTACGAAATATACTTATCAAAACCGGAGAGAAAAACTTGCGTGCTTACCAAACCTTGTGAATGGATGAGAGAGGAATGATGTGAAGCCCCAGCCGGTTCAAGATGAATGTAAACAAGGACTCATCCAGTCCGTAGTACCAACAAAACTTGGATGCCATTAAAACATGGCCAAAACGTGACAAGAAATAGTTGATACGAGCAGTCTCCAAGAGGAGTACCAGCTCTTGTTAATTATACTGGTCAACATTGAGATGGATACAACAGATCCTTAAACGCATATAACCACTAATGACGCAGCTGCATAAAATCTAACGGAAGACCTATTGTTGCTGGCCTAAAGAGTTAGACAACGGTACTCAGTATTTCAACTTAATTTCATTTCGTTTTTAACGTTTTTATTTTCATCTCATGTTCATCGATCATTATATTACCGTGCTAACTAGTTTCCCAACCACAATGCTGGCTACTATAAAGAATTTGAATGATAAAATCATGAAAGCATGTCAACATTCCATCATTCATGTCGGTCCATAAATATCAACCAACCCTGAAACATGTACAAGTGTAAAGTCGTGCACGTTGGCCATTAAAATTGTACTGTTTACTTTTTTGTCGATGCAAGCTTGACCAACCTCTTGGGCGAACTGTTTACTCAATGGCAAGCAGTCAAAAGTTATCTACAATGTGTGCAATTGTTTCAAAAATCACAAACGACATTACATCTGTCAGGCAAAATGTGGTGTAGTTCATCCTGAAGCTTTCTTCAACACACTTAATCCCACAGTCCATCCATATTCAGAAACATACATACCCATTTGACACGACTGTCTTACCAGAGACTTGGTATCAAGCGAAAGCGTCCAGACACAAATCACTGACAAAAGCAAATGCTTTTCACAGAGTGGCCAGCGATAATAAGTTATTCCTTAATTCATTACAGTCACCTCACAGAAAGCCTACCCCTCAACCATAGAGTAGTCAACACACCAGACTATCTGATGGTAGTCTTGCTTTCACCGAGGATAGATGAACAATGATGGGGTCATTCTCTGAATATGGATCGATTTCTGAATAGACATGACATATTTGCATTACATAATTAACTCTGTCCAAATAAATTAAAGAGTTTTAACTCTTATTCTATAAGCACAGCCGATATTGCAAACTTCTGGTCATCCGCTTACTATATTTTTCCCACATATGTGTACCTGTCAGCACGCTAATCTACTGCATTTCAGTGGTTGGTTTTCAGATGACTACACATCTACTGCTTTCTACAACTTTTATTTGTCATCTCCATTCACATTTATTCACGGTTACGACCTGTTTGATACACATCATTTCCTGACCAACATAACAATGAGGAACTCATGCACAAAGAAAATTTCTCCACATGGGCATAAAACTATGAACCTAACCTTATATTACTGAGTGTTAAATGAATTTTATGTTTAAAGATAACCGGCTGTTATTCCTTCGAAGAAAGTAACAAGAATGACAGTTTATTTTATTGCTTATTTATTTCAGACTGAGTACCACTCACACATGGTCATAGCGTTCTTATTTCTGTTTACTAAAGAACACATCAGAGTTAAAGTCAGCCAAACTATAAACTGAACGAGCAAACTGTGCCTATTTATAAAACGTTTTCTCACTGTTTTATCAAATTTAATTTCAACGAACTCGTAGAATCAGATAATACAAGTCAGCGTTTATCATATTACTAACAAATTTTGGCTGATTGTCACAGTGTCTTAGTGTTAATTTTCATGGATTCCAAACGGTTTAGTCATTCTGGTATGTGAATTTAAGACGCATTGGCACTATCATTAGCTGCCCTGGCGATACTAATCAGATTGAAACCTAAAAATTACACATATTCAACACACCCAAGATCTAATGAGATTGGAAGTTGCGGGTATGTCTTTTTTTACTCTCGGTGCTTTTTTCACCGACTTACCTAGTCAAAGTAGTATGCACGTTGTACCTTTTGTTCTGTATCATGCGTAAACGACGTGTTTCAAGCGCATAATCATAACGCTGTTAAAAAGCTGTCATGAACACTGTGACCACTGTCAGAACCGACTTGGCACTGGATGATGAGAAAAACAATAACAAAATCTTAGTCAACTTCGATGTGCGTAACGAATCCAAACAACTTCACAATCTGTTTGAAAATTTGTGGAATCTTTCAGGAACAGCTACAGGTCAGTCGCGTGAAATAGATCATCCATTAGATTGCACGTTGGAAATTTGTTTACTGTTGAATAAAGTTTAGACCTGGAAATAGTTAAGGGAAACCACAGTGCAGGTTACATCTTAAAAGTGTAATATAATGGTATACCATCTGTAATGTAGAACAGGTCCAATGCTGAACAACTCGGCCTTTATCTAGACCTGACCTGCAGAAACAAACGAATGGCCCAGAGCGACAAGTGTTCCATCAGCTAGACTACGAAATCGTGTTGTGAACTGGAAAACATCACATCCGGACTCAGTTATCCACTCACCCAGGTGTGTCATACAGCATCCAACCGATGCACCACGTTTATGGCTGTTTAGGAGATTCTGCCGAGCAGATATCTCACTGGATTATTTGGTGGATTACATCTGACGGTGAGACAGATAAGTAACTGGGTCCAAGTATGAAATTCCTAGCCTCTCAGCTGGCAGCTGGTGAACGGCTTTTTGCATCTGTGTATTCAGTACCTGTCCCTGGTTCGAGTTCGGTTGAAAAGCAAATTTTCACAGTCGGGTTTTTCCAAGTTGAAATCGCTGCCAGGATTTTGTGCACTGTACTGTAACTAACTTTTCGAAGGATACGAATTACCGTATTCGCTGATGTGCTATCTAATCCATTAGACTTACACAGAAGCAAACCGGTCACTGGTGATCGTAGTGTGCAGTTTAACAATCTCCGCATAGTTAGGTCACAGAGTTTGGTGTTGAATTTAGCGATATGATCTTTGACCACCACAACTATAGCTTATTTGTTCGGAAACGGAATGCTTAAACGAACAGCGGTTGATTCTGCGATGGTTAGCATTAGTTGGGTTGATTGGCCGGAATTCTGTTAACTACGAAGCTGTCCTAGCCAAAAGCAACGGCACTAGCCATAACGTCAACTTTTGCGGTCTGCGCGAATCTTTAAATCACTCATCACGATAATCAATGACTTTTCGTCTGGGTGGTTCAATCCGTTTGCCTGGAATTTCGTATCTAGCTGTACGAACCAATGGTTGGTTTCTTACTACTGATTTAATCTTGTGAACATATATAACTATATTATACAGAAGCACCAAAAAACCCTTTGGCAAGCTTTTTATGTTGTCGTTCGTGTTGATAACTCAGAAATGGTTTATGTTCTACCAGAAACTGCCTAATCTTAAAGGCATCCATTCGCCCTTTCAAAAAACGCAGCAGTTACATTGTTGAAGGTTCTCAAGGGAAAACTGTAGTTCGATAGAAGAGTGATTTCTAACAAATCGTCAACGTGTTCATTAGTTAACGTTTTCTGATCACCAACAACCAAATGAAAGCTCCAGTTGACAATTCTGAAAAGTGTTCACCGAGATCTACCTGATGGTTACTACATTGATTTGCTTTAGTCGTTGCAGGCATAGATGTTTCATAAGGTTATAGTTATTTGTGGATAATTACTAGTTGCTTATTCTGCGTATTTAATGGAGCGAAATATATCAACACAAATTATCATATAAATAAAAACAGTCTTGACCAGTTTATTGTACTTGATAAGTAAACAGAATTTATGCAAATAATTTTATGGTTGAAGTTTTTAAAGTCTGTCAACTTACTACGAAACCCCAAGCCTGCATGACCAACTCAACTTCAAACTCTAAGATTTGTAGTGTTGTGGTACAGAGCAGTAGGACCGCATACAATTAAAACAATGTCTTTATTTGAGTTATGGATTAGTGTGGATGGACACAATCCACCTCGATTTGCCAGGTTGCGCAGGCCACGGCCGAAGGGGCTTAAGATATTTTACAATGTTTCTTGATGTTCGCCATCAAACCGACACTACACGATCGGTTTTGTTCTTGTTTGGATCCGTGAAGTAGAAATGATCTGAATGATGTTCGAATCGGCTATCTTTCATGTTATGAGTAAATGCTCTTATCTGCCCGATCATCCACGAATATTGTTTGTGACTGGGAAGTTTGTATGTGGTTGAATGACAGCTTGTATTTATCCTGCAAACTGGCATTCGAGATGGGCTATGTCCATCCACAGTGACGGGGTGAAAACATAACAGCTTTGGCTCGTAACTAGTTCGAATCCCCATTCAGGCTGCCTCTACGTCATAAGTACAAACAAGAACGAACCCGACCGTTGAATGTCTGATTTAGGGTGAGCATCAAGAAGTATTACAAGTGAAGCCGTATCCTTTGGTTTCAATTCTGTCACAAGATCAGCTTCACTGAGTGCGCTAACGCGCTTTGTTCTACTTCCTCAGGAACGCTAGCAATTGAGAACATAGCATTCCAGAAGAGCTTGTTTCACCAAATTACCTTAAAATTGTGAAGATCTGATTAGCATAAATAACAGGTTTCAGGTTTATTCAAAATTTCGCCCACAAAAATGTACACACAAAATTCGGAAACTGGTCATCCACTCAGTTTGGCTCGACCATTGTTAGATTCACTCATGAATACATTTGCCCACTCTTGACTAATGCACTCTACTGCAGATGGGCTACTGATTAAGAAGAATGGTAGTTTGAGCTGCCGCATCGACTGCATGGCCCATCCTGTCGCCTTTGCTGACTGAGTTCAAACAAAGATCGGTTTTATGGTGAACATAGGGAGCGGGAGCTCAAATAACTGACAGTTATCAGACCAAAATGAACCACGGCCATGAATTCTACTAAGTACCGGCAATAACTGGCAACTAATTTTTTTTAAGTGATGAAATTTTCACGTATGACAATGACAAGTTCCGGAATTTTCTGATTTGTTGATTCAACTTAATGAATCCATGCAAACACTAATCACATTAGTAAGATATCCGCACCAAATTTTGTACGAATGAAGTCAAACATTTTGGGCGTCGTGTTTAACATGTTATTGATAAATGGATTGAGAATAACACAACGTTATGAGCAAGTTGTAATACTCATAACGTTGTGTTATTCTCAATCCATTTATCAATAACATGTTAAACACGACGCCCAAACTGTTTGACTTCATTCGTACAAAATTTGGTGCGGATATCTTACAACTGATTAATAATCGAATCACTTTGACGAAGAAACATGCCAACTGGGTCAATCACCGCGTGTTCAATGTTCGTTGTATTTCCGCAAAAGTAGTTCCACCTTCTCTGCTAATCAAACCGCCGGATAACAGCGTCCGTTCAAAATGTGCAGCACTGACAGCCTCACGAATATTTTTAAGGAAACGAGTACACTCGACTACCTACTACCTGGAATGTATACGTTTCCGCTGTGACAATTTAGACGGACTCATCCGTCATGTATTATCCCACGATATTCGGACCTCTGTCATGGAACTGATTAACCAGCGTGAAGAAAAGTTTTTCGCGAAAGCAAGTGAACGTCAAAAAAGAAAGTTTGACAAGCTTTTCGGGAGATTAAATCACGTTTCTTCCGCCCCACTATCAGTCACGCGGCGTCTCTCAGAAAACGTGATCATGAATCTCTCATCACGACCACTCAGTATAGATGAGATAAGTCTGCTTAAAAAAGGACTCAATTTCAACATCCAACGGAAGCAACTTGAACCAATAAATATAATTCCCAAAATTGAACCCACACTAAGCAAACTGCCTACAGATGTTGCAGACGAAGCACGATTTAGAATTGCAAGCGTTTTACAACGACACTAACCAGCTGTATCAAACTTAACCACTGCAGAACAGAACGCTCTTGGTTTAATCAAAAAGGATCGTTCGATTCGCGTTACCAAGACCGATAAAGGTAACATAACGGTGATCCTTAATCAAAAAGATTACCAAAAGAAAGTGTCAGACAACTTGGCTACTGGACCATATGAAGAGATCGATGAGCAAAAGACCAACGCTCAACTTAATAAAGTCAAAGCACAAACCAGCAAGTTCCTCCGAGGCATCAAAGAAAAACTTGGGCAGCCTACCTGGTTCATGCTCAATCCGAAGAGTAATCGTCCTTCGCGTTTCTATGGCCTTCCAAAAGTGCATAAAACAGAAATACCCATAAGACCTATTGTTGACTACACCACCAGTCCAACTTACAAGCTGGCTAAGTTCATCAGTCGCATTATCAAAGCGTTGCAGAACAAATTGGTAAATAACATTAAGGATTCTTTTAATTTTGTTGACAAACTCAAACATGTTACATTATGTAATGATGAAACTTTTCTTAGTTTTGATGTTACCTCTCTTTACACCAGTGTGCCAGTAAAACTTAGCATTGATGTTGTTGAAGAGTTATTAGAAAATGACGATTCTCTGGATGCACGTACCAATTTGTCGCCTCCCGAAATTGTATCGGGTCTTGAACTTTGTCTGTACTCAACCTTGTTCACATTCAACAAAAAATTGTACAAGCAAACCGATGGTGTAGCGATGGGTTCCCCTGCTGCACCTGCAGTAGCCAATCTTTTCCTCGGATACCTGGAAACACAAGTGATGACTGAATTTATCTGCCCTCCACGAATTTGGTGGCGACATGTAGATGACACATTCGTAATCATGAAACGGAGCGCTCGCGACCAATTCCTACAGTTTCTCAACTCAAAATGCAATGGCATTGTATTCACACTGGAAACTGAAACCGATGAACGTTCACCTAGTTTTCTAGACTGCCTCGTGAAAGTTGATGAACACCAGAGATTCCAGGTTTCCGTGTACCGAAAACCAACACATTCTGGTCGGTATCTCAACTTCAACTCGTCGCATCCAGTCGGCATGAAGAGA
>JTDE01000500.1:91186-196051 GCA_014338405.1 Paragonimus skrjabini miyazakii
GCCTCTCGTGTTCGGCAACACGTACTTTCAGCTGTCTGCGGTGATTGCAGTGTCAACTACATAGGAGAGACAAGCAAACAGCTGAATATACGTGTTGCGGAACACAAGAGTCACACGAGGTTTCCTCCTAAGAACGCATATCAACTTCAGAAGCTAGAAAAGGATTCGGCCATCGCACTACATGCACTGTCAGAGAATCACAATGTAGGTTTTGATCAAGCGCGAATGATTCACAGAGGCCTGCCTTTCCATGCGAAGCGCTGCTGCGCTAAAGCTCTCACTAACTACACACAACGCGCTTAGGTTAATCGTAATGATAGCAAACCCCTGTCCGCAGTGTGGCGTGGATGGATAAACAACACCAGACACGGACGAACCTTATCTACATCAGTCTTACCCCCACCTAATAGGCAAACGATTCGACCAACCAATTCAGTGGCGGCGCAGATTGACCCAACCACGACAAATCCCACGTGACCTCTGTTCCTTTGTCGGTGTGATTTCGATTACAACACTTCTGAGGAAGACCACCCGAGGTGGTTGAAACGTAGAGTATTACAACTTGTTCATAACGTTGTGTTATTCTCAATCCATTTATCACTAATCACATTAGTTAGGACATAACCTTCAAAATCTCAGTTGTTTCTGATATTCGACCATACCCAGAGAAGATACAGTAAATTTAATACTGGCTCTAAAGAATAACCTGCCTACCGATACTTTTCAGTTAAACTGTATTCAGAGGAGACCCAACCTTGAAAAAGCTGAACTCCAGCTGCAGAAACAGCCTGCCAACTGATCTGTAAAGTCACTTACAAGTACTACAAGTTCAATGCACAAAGGTGAGGTTGGCAGTGTCCAGCGTGAACTGTTTGGGAATTCTTGTCTCTAAGCCGTCGGTGCCCTGTGTTGTTTGGTGAGTTGCATATGAGACACTAAGATGAGTGTGTCAAAATGTAAAACTGTGAAGTTAGCGGTGTAGCTTCGTAGGACAGCTGGCAGATTGCTTGTTGTGTTTGAGCATGCTGTTTCGGACCCTGGCATGAATCTATCTAAAGCACAGATTGTTCACAGTCAGATCTTTGTTAAATTAAAAACTCTGCTAAACTACTTATCAGTAGTACATTGTGTTCCACAAAGAAGATCGGACAATCAGGGTATTAGTTATAACCGATTTTGATTGGGCTTGAAAAAAAAGTAGCAATTTGATCGCAATTGATTTGATTGTTGCGACAATCAACATCACATCACCTTACAAATTTCTATTGTGACAAAAATATTTGACTTGGATTTCAGCTCTGACCACGTGCCAAGACTATTTACTACTGACGAGTTCAGACAGAAGCTAAACCCAAACGCAATGGTTCGTCCCAAAATTGGCCACCTGAAATACTGTGAGAATATCAGAGCTTCGATCAATTGTATATGATGTTTAATTCATAAATCTGTAATCAAACATCAGCTGTGTTAACGTTTTGTGAAGCAAAATCGTCGGTTACGAATCAGTATCGAATGACTGCATTCCGATCAATCACTATTATTGAACACACTGAGTAGTTGAAGTCAAGCTTTTGCATAACCATGCTCAAACCCAGGTTGATCTTCCGCTTGTTTGGTTCAGTTCGGATGGCAACTGATTTTCAGTCACCCGTGACCATGACGACTAAGACTGGTTTTTACACGTTCGCATTGTTCTTTTTAGATATCATTAATTTCGTAGATCTTGCGAAGTTCCACCGTGAGTAAACCACTACTGGCGTCTAGAAACGAGAATACCAGGTGTGTCCGTTTTCCCATAGATACTATAGCATTAATTCTGTTTCACCAAATACGGGGTCGATGAATGTCGTCCAAACTAGAGAACAGGGGCGTGCATACAGGGGGATAGTCAAACTAGAGTTGTTAGGTTTATCGCCCATGTGGCCTAGCATATTTGCTGCCACGCCACTAATGAACTGGGTAACACCAGACTACTCGAATGTGAACAGTAGAAGTCTTAAAAGTTTGACTCAAACTCGAATTTGTGACTTGTAGTTTGCAGTCGTTATCAATGGGCCATTGCAAGGTCAACTTACACCGTGACCTCTACCAGAAATACGTCTGATATGAACTACACCAGTAAACGTTTGCTCCTTGTCACCTAATCAGAAGCACGTCGAACGCTAGCAGAGGAATACCAAACAGAATGCCTTGGACAATCATAAAGCTGATCTGCTCTAAGTTACTTTTAAAGAAAGTAATAGCTACCCAACGTCAAATCTCCCACGAAACGGCAAATGAATCTCGGCTCAAACGAGATAGAAGAAAACGTTCACCAGTTGAGAATCTTTAGGATTGTGACAGATTAAATAAAGACCAGGATGTTTATGTACATCTGATGTTTGTGTTAAATGGTTCACCAGAATGGCCGACTCAGGGTTCAACTGCTTTAATTAAATGAACTGGATAATTTGACAATCGCAGTATTGCCGGTGGAAAGAAATAACAGAAGAGAATGGAAAGATAGATGGATAGAGAAAAGTACACCCAACTACGACCTGTCAAACATAGGTAGTGTATATCAACGTGTGTATGAATTCGATGCGTTAAAATTAGTTGTATTGAGTTGATTGCAGGTTTACTCCACCGAAGCGATCGTGATGACCAGGTTACCTTATTAGTGAACCTACTTCCCTAAACATGTACGCCGTTAGATGACACCTTACCGTAACACCTATTACACTTTAACTGAACAAGGTGTAGTCTCAAGTGAATTCGAAACCACTTGACAAAAATATGTGACATAGTACGCTCGATTTTGCTTGCTTGACAACCATGGTGATAGAAATTGTTATATACTTGGCCCGATATTGAAGAAACGAAGACAGACTGTTCGCTAAACCATTTGTATTTCAAGTGAACTCGTCGATTGTCTCACTCATCCTGTTTGGAGACACGATAAATTATCAAGATATCGATAAGAGTTTTGCCTTGAAACACAGTTAACGGCGAGGTAAAGCATAGAAACTTCAGATTTCCACCAAATGAACACTAGCCTAAGACAGATCAGATTGGGCGAAAGGCAAACGAGTCCGACTATCCCAAGTATGCATCGATAGTTTATAGACATCAATTGAACCAAAGCGTTTTCTAGTTGATAAGCAATCTTTCCTGAACGCGTTTTAGCTTATGCTAATAAGTTTTAATGTGTAGTCGTTGCATTTCTGTTATTTTTCGTTATTTCTATTCGATGGACACAAGAATGGTTCTCTAACTGGTCAGTACCGTGCGCTTTGCAATGTAACTGCGAGAGAACAGCGCTGCGATAAGCAGAAAGGCAATCACCCGCAGCTTATATGCTTCACCCCGTGAGCTGACTGATCAAGACCATCATGACGTTTTTATGGAGGAGGTCGTTCAAATTTAACAGTGCTATTTTGTTTGATTTCGGAGGGCTATTTGACGTCAACACGGTTAAGTGGTCAGTTTGTATGTAAATCATTTCACAGGCTCAGCACAGTGCTAATAGGGGAATTTCCCTCGTCCGAAAACCCTTAATGTGTCTACGGAAAAATAAGTGTTGATAGAAATTGTTTAACAACGAGCTGATGAGCAAAGATGCAGGAGCATAATTATGCACAATAGTCCTTCCTCACAAATTCCGGAGACATGAATGAACAATGCATGACCAAGATCGGTGAAATTACTGATGCTACTCTGATAGAACAGTTGCTGTTACAAATCGTCCGCTTCGGCCAGTGTACTTGGCTTCCGTACGCGCGCATCGGCTATTGTGAATAAACCTCTTGACGGAAGAAGTGTCTGGACTGACACATGCGTGTCAGCTTGCTGCCGACCAAAATTACTTACCAGAGACTTACTTGTCACCTTCAAAATATCGCACAACTCACGACATCCACTGGCAGACATCCTTGGAACAAACAAGACTGAACGCCTAAGGAATCATTAACAAGAAATGAATTATTGAACGGATAGATTAATATGCAGAGACATTTGTTTTACATTTGGGTTCTGAAAGTACTACCAAATTTTTTAATTACAGCCAAATCGGTTGAAAGTTTGAAAGTTCTGTGTAATTTGCGAGCATGTGGAGGACAATGTGCCATAGATATTTCTCAGACACTCGCACTGACCATTGATCATTTAAATTTGACCTAGTTTTGGTTCAATGTGTTCCAGTGCTCATTGTTGATCACACGCTAATAGCCTCACTGAAGTTTCATTTGATTCACTTCTGTTCATGGTTTCTCTGCACATATAAACCGTCCTACACAATGCATTTCCAAAAAAAACACAGAGACGGACACTTACAAGTAATTATCCTTTTCCTTCATCTAAACCTGTTAACTACAGACCGAAAGATACATGATCACTTGTGAAGACGCAATCAAAAGCAGACAGGACCGGCAAGCACTACCTAAACGCAATAAGCAACATTTAATGAATGACGACTGCATGCTAGGCATAAAATACGTAATCTGGAGCCATGAAAAAAAAGTCAACATGAACGGTCCAAATGGAAAAGAGAACGCAATTTTCACATCGAGGCCTACATAGACTAAGGTTCAGATGACATTTTCGATCAGCTAAAAACGATAACTGAACGTCGCTGTAAGATAGAAAAACGTTATGGTTCAATACGAGCTACCAAACGGCTATTCATATATCACTAACCTTGTCATCTAGATCAATCCCCCGTATGTCCGAAAAGTAGGCGCACAAATATTTATCGATTTTCTGAATTACCTTGTATTTGGCTGAAACACATGGACCAGTGACTTGTTTTTTCAAAAGTATACTAAGCAAATATCACCTTAAAATCCAAGGTGTCTCAAATGTTTTTGGAAAAATTTATAAACTGAACGACACGAATAGTTGAATGCCGCTTTCGAAATCTATTACAAACTGTCCGCCAACCTCTATACACAAAGAACCACTAGGTTTGAGCTTCGTTCTTGCTAGAGCTCATCAATGGTTCAATTCTTTTCCAAACCAAGACTTGGACTTCGATGTACATTCTCTTGGGGCAAACATTTTGAACAATGCAACATTAGCTTCACATTCGACATAAACAAGCTGTTTCAAGATGTATGGTTTTGCATCTAGAAATGGTATATTTCCTTGATAAACCTGGCAATCAGCCATCACTGGTCTTATGTATGTTGCTTACACATGTTTAGTTGCAATACACACCGAATAAATGCGACGAAAATTAAAAATATATAAGTGGCACCTGTTCATCAAATTATCAAAAGTGCTTTAGTTAAAGTTTTGTTAATAAGGTTATGCATACAGCTATACTCAGCTTTCATTACAGAAAATCGCTCTTCTTCACACTCCCCACAGCACATGATAGCTCTATTCCCGGAAGCTTTCGGTAAACTGAAGTGACTTTTGATAGAATCGATGCCAGGACTGTCTAATGAAATGCGAAGACATTCGTTACCACTTTGGTCTTCTTGAACAGGCTGTTAGTAAAGTTTGACTGAAAGGGGAATAGTTTCTAAGTATTCAGAGCCTTACCGACCTGAGTCTACAGGTAACCTCTTGTTTTTATATAGCTACCACAAGAACGATTGATTACAACCAACACTGTTTATGATGGAGGATTAATGAACTTTACCAATTTGGAAAACTTTATAGTATTCCGATAGAAGATGCCGTTGACTGAACTAGGACTAAACTTATAATGGTTAACTTGAACCACTTAATTCCAGCATCCTGGAAAAAAGTGTCTACAAGCTACAAATCTGGCAGGTCTATTATATCGACATGTCTCGCCTGCCCATCACGTGTTGCACACGTCCGCACACTTGCCTCTCATCCACGTTTGTTAACGTCTACACCTAGTAAACAGAACCATTAACTTGAGAAGATGAACTACTATATGCCACGTTTACTGACGTTTATTTGAGAATATCATGGTCTATGTGTACTAACATTATCCGCCAGCTAAACCGCAGGACATTTCAAGTGATCTTGCAATTGTGTGCAGTAATCAGAACATGTTTGAATATCAATGGTGGACGGTAGTTTCCTTGTCTACAGGTCCATTAGACAGTTATAAAAGGTGGGCAACTATCAATCTGAAATGAGTAATTGAATCATCGAGCAAATGGCTCAGTTGAAATAAATAATCACAGTGAAAACACTTAAAGAGTCAGGACAGACACTTCGTTAGTCGTCTACATTTTTGTTTAAACAATCTCATTAATCACTTGACACATTTAGCTATGCAGTTAAGTACCCCGTGACTCCACAAGGAAACGATCGATTTCTTCAAAACATCCATTTGAAAAGGGGTGTCTGTTCTTATGAATCCTACGGCATAACAATTTAAATTTTTAGGACTAGAACAGAGACAGAATGCTAAGTGGAAGTATAGGCTAAACTCATCGTCTACAGTGATGCACAACTGTGAGACCAGTACGCGCATGTCAGATAGTCGTACTACTGGTATAACATCATTTCAGACACAAATGTGTGGATAGGCAAATCAACAGAAAAGAAGTATGAATATCACTCAGTGTAATTACTTGGACTGAAAAATGCAATGGCAAATAAGTAACAAAACCAATGGATTAAATTCGGATGGTGAAAACCCAGGTTGTAATCTTTGTGTGAAATCAACCAAAACCGAGGAAAACTGTTGCAGACTGTTCCTTGCCTATGTAGGCTCGTGTTAGACGTGATGTTTACTACGACTTTTTACTTTCGATTGTATGATAGAATCACGTAATTGTCGTACAAGTTAGACAGTTTCTTGGTTGTCTTGTTGGGGCAGCCAATATTGAAGGTGCACCGAAAGTGGTAAGTTGGATAAAAACTGAATACGGCCTACCTTGATTGACTCGGCAGGAGTCAAAGATATCGATGTCTTGGTGACCGACAAAAGTCGTAACACAACACAGGACGTTTGTTTGCTTGTACAGTCTAATTTCCGGCTGATCCATTTAAAGATTATAGCACCATTATACGAAAACAGAACAAACATAATTTTAAGTAACACACACAGTCCCCAAACATGAAAGGCTCCCGCTCAAGAAACACTTTTTTGAGACAACTGTCGTTCGGGGTAAACGTTTTTTATGAGGAACCAAAACGCGCAGAATCTTCCGCAAATCATCTACTGGAAAAAACAGGTCTGGTCCTTTCTCAACATAATCATTTTGAAGTCTTAACAGACGGGAAACTCAGCGCCCTCACGCATTGATCGCAAACGTATAAAAAAAACATTCACGAAAAAGAAATAATCCGCCCAAAGAAACGCAACTCTACCCTATACGTGAAGTAGATGACAATCCTAAGGCTTGTTTGACCAACGTACCAGATGACTATCCTTTACCTAGCTAGTTATCCCACACTTGGGGGGACATCACAAACTCCCTGTGGAATTGGTATGGGCTTGTAAGTGCAGTTGCCTACATGTCCAAATTGTCGTCCGTTCAATAATTTCGCAACGGATAAGCTATGGCACTCAAGAATAACATTTTGTAAACGTGCTAAACTGCTCACAACTGCACTTGCTCAGCTACAGAGTGCACCTTTCTCTCGGAGGCCGGTAAGACGGACATGAATGATTGAAATCGATCGGTGTTAGCCATAATGATTGTAATATCGCTCTGATAGTTCAAAACTTCCTGTTTTGAACAAAACACTGTTCACATCTTGTTTTAACGTAGACAACTAAACAATATCCCAGAATTCCTGTAATGATGTTGTTACATAACTGTATATACTAAATGGTTTAACATAAACTAGCTTGTCTTCTTTTTCTACCAAAAATATTCATGTTAGTGTTGTTCACCTGGAGGTGTAATCCGTCATCATTGTGTTGTGATTGTATTATCCTGAAAAAATGAAAATGAATGCTAATCACAGGATAATGGACTCTATTTCAAAGGATTTATGGTGCATTATGGACTAACCTTCAAAGAACCCACTTTTGCACATGATATTTTCTATTTTTTATTGTTTTTATTTAATAAAGTTTTCCTTCACAACGTGTCAAATTCCACCATATAAACACGTTTTGGCTACGCAAAGTGACTCATGTTAAGTGGTTTACTATTTAACCAATCGTTAAAAGGTGAATTTGTTACGGTAGCTAATGAAGTCAATTGGACATTTATTTTAGAAAAATGAGGCATGAAAAAAGAAGCAGAATGGATCAGCCTAACTTGACATGATTTATGAAAAACTGGAATCAACAATCATGTGATTAAGGTGCATTGTATCTAGTGTAATGTTACTAAGACTGGACCAGTTCTGATTACAAAAGCGATCTTTAAAACGCGGCGTCAATCGAGCCGAAATCTACCTAATTTAAAAAACCTTAAATGAGTTTGGCTGATTAGAAATGCATCCACTTCCGACTAATCGTCCACCGGTTTATCGTAAAGATGAATTTTCTCTAACCATGGTAAGCGTCCGCAAATGTTTTTAGACGTTTACACTTGAAACCCTTCTGGAAGTCGCTAATACAGACAGGAATTAGAAGCTAGACAACCAAGATGTAAAAAAGGCAAACCATGAATTGAAAACAGCCTTTCAAAATGGTACCTGTAACGCGCGATCGAAACTAATAGGCGCACACCGAGGGGATTTGATGTGATAATCCTTGTGCAGTTTTTCTGTTCACTTTACAAACTGTTACGTCGACGCTGTGCTCGAAGACCCCGAGTCAACAGAGCTAAACGAGCAAGGAGGACAATTGTATTTAACCCTAACTCATTCATACTCCTGTACCATTGTGCTTTTTGGTTATTTTGGTACCGCTGCGTGTTGCGTAGTATACTATTAAATACTACCTCTATCTGCTCTTCCGGTCGCATGCTACAGTTTCCACGATAACGAAGGTCGACCAGAACATAACGTGAGCTCATGAAGCGAAAATGTCCCAGTTAAATATAGTACAAACTATCTCAGCCCGATTAATCCAAAAAGGGTAGTTGTGGACCTGAGATTTGCAACACGAAAGATTTACTTTCTCCATGTTCTACTTTATTTGATTTGGAACATTGTTAAGCAAATGCCTCATAACATGGTACATCTTCAGTTATTTTTGCAGCATAATATTTCTCGGTGGATCCGTTCATAGCAATGAGGTCTAGTTGGAAGTCATACCCCATTGGTTAGCATTTACAAATGACGCACGTTGCTCTCAGGGAACAGATGTATGAGCGATACAAATCGGAGGTCGGTGACGTAACCGATTTTGAACTGGTTAAAAGAACTGCAAATGGAAAGTGCTAAACAAGTAGATTAAGTTGGAAAGGTTGTGTGTTTGTTTGTTATTGGACGACAAAGTTATGGGAATTATGATGGCTAACACAGAAATGTCGGTATCTATTGGAGTAAACTAAACTATGGGATGGAAGCTAGAAGGCGTTCGTGACTTGATAATAAACGAGGCGGAGGTGCTACCATATTCTGTATGCAACACCTAGCCCATCATATAGAGGAACAAATGTATTCGAGTGAGCAGGTGTTTGTATGTTTGAGCCGGCTGGACAATTGCTACAGTAAGTGTAGGAAAACTAATTGTGTGCCAACACCACATCTGTATCCATACACGATAGTCTAGAACTAAGGTCTATATAACTTGCTTCTGAAATGTGTTCGGAGTCATTCTGTAGAATAGCTGTAATGATCAGGCTGAGAGATTAATGATTACTGTTTATCTAGTCTTTATCAACCAATAGATGAGAATATCATTGAGATTCATGTAGAAGTTTTCACCATTGTCTGTCGCAGCATTGACAAAACATACGTCTGCAATATCCCGTCTCCTCTACCTGACAGCAGCTCAATGTTCTTTATTGAATTAAAAGCGTAGAATCCGAGGGTTTCCACTGTAGTAAGTAGTACAGTCACTACTCGGCTGAGATACAATGAGCACTGTCTAAAGCATGTGCTCGACGACATCCAGCTGGAGTGCATCACGCTGCCCTCGCTCACAGAATGCATCGTCTGACGTTTTGAACCAGATTAGGCATGGGTTCTACCTAACCTCAAAGTTTCACAGTACCCCCACGCACATTATCTTGTATGTTTCTTAGATTCTCATAATTGTGAACGTCAAGGTATATCCTTAGATGTCAAGCCACATAACAAAAAGCGATGTGAAACAGCTAAAATGCTGATGGCGTTAGACTCAAAAAGATAGTTGTATGTCAAAAAACGGAAAAAATGTCTTACATACCATGGACCAATCTACGTTTACGATTTCCCACAAAACCCATAATGTAACTTTTATTCACTTACCAAACTCAGTTCACTTTCATAGGTCTTGACATGCTGATAAAAGGAGCACATAATAGGACGAATACACTGCTTTTCCAATGCAAATTCATAATTACTACATTGTTTATTTGTTTTCCTAAGTGTGCAAGGTTCTTGGAATATGGTGTCCAATCAGACGTGTGACTTTTAGACCCGTGTTAAGCCCGAAAAATGGGAAATACCAACTGTTCAATAAATTTTACCAGGGAGACAGTGTATGAAAGCGAAGGTTCTGAATTGATGACCAGAGGCTTGCACCTTACTGTGGGGTTTTCGTCAGTTGAACCAGTTGGTTTTCTCTGTTCATTTTTGTGTTTTCCCTCACTTGAGGTGTCGATTCAGGTTGCCTCCTATTTAAAAAGTCAAATTCTGCGATCGTTTGTTGGACCTACTGAGGAATATATGTGTTTAAGCTCTGTGTAACCTTGGAAAACTAGATAAACTGCTCACCCCTGATTGCAAAACACAATGGTCAGGGTAGGAAATGAAGACCCTAGTAATGTCAATACTGTGTCTAGGTTATAGCATTTCTTAAAGCTCTATGCAATTTGTTATTTGATATACTTAGTCTCAATTTTGTGGCAGAACATCGCACATTACTGGATTCGTAAGATGATTCCGTTCACGTGATGTGTGGCAAGCATTAGAATGGTCGAACTTTCTTTGTGGTAGCGAACGCTACGACATTTGTCATCTACCCGCTGCGAAGTAACTAGTAATTTTGCTAGTTGTACTGATTCGATGTAGGCACAGTTTTTGACACAGTTTTGAGAAAGATAGCACACGTGATGGGCTTCTTTGCATGAAAAGCACGGGACCAATGAGGCAAATATAAAATGTGTGTAAAGAAGAAAATATGGTTGATCGTGAAGGTTTTCCGGCTAAACTAACAAGGTACAAATTAACAAAAGTATAATATGCTTGGTATGTAAGTTTATTATACAGCTGTCACCCGGGATTTACCTTTTCTGAATTCGACTGGCAGCAACACATCCCTCGCCTCGTTTTCCATTACCTGATTGAGCAATGCAGTATTAATGTTGTCTATCTCAATGATGTGCTATCAGCAGCACAGATAAAGAAAATGAACATAAGTTTACGTGGTAAACGTTCTGATCGGTTATTATTACTAACAAAAAATGACATGTTTGGTGAATGTTTGGTCAATGAATCTCTACATTCAATGTATGTGGACAACATTTTTAATGAGGATATTGGATTGAAGCAACTAAACGATACCTTCAACCACATCCATGGAACAAACAGTTTTGTACAAGAACATTTATGTATGTCACGTCGAATAGGTTGGCTATCCTGAAGAGGAATAACTCAGCTTAGAAAATTCGGAACCGACTATGGGGTCCCTGAAGTTATGCGGGATACGGAAACTATGGAAACCCAGAGAGAAACAAACTGAAGGTGGTCTGTCCCCATAACTTCAACGATAGATAAGCAGTTACGCTCTTCTCCCACCGTCGTTTATAAAATATCTGAACCGTTGATGAAAGATGAATAGTAGCTACGAAAAAAAACTTAGCTGCAAGCATATTGTGCGACATTTTTGAATAAATCACTTCTGTACAAAGTTCCTTTTCCGTTAAATTCTTTGCATTACGATTGCTTTCGGTGCCTTGAGGGTATTTTGAAGTGAGCGGTTCACTAGGGGATATATGTTAGGTGCAATAAATATAATCTACAAAACCAGTAACGGAATGAACAGAACGTTCTGATCGCGTGTGATGCAGGCAAAGTTAAGTGGTGAGAAATAAGCGTTCGGCGTAAGGGAACAGGAGCTGTTACAAATGACTTTAGAACAGATCTAGCAATGTTCAAACAATCGATGAAGTCAACGTCACGAGGACCGTGATGATCGATCATAAGGTAGTTAGGGCTTCTATGAAGCGGTCTAAAAAGGTTCAGGTAGGACGGTTTTAGTGATTTTATGCACCATCACTAACAACGATTGTAAGCGAACGAGTAGACAAGTCCTCGGGTAGTTGAGCTTGCCCACTGCGTTCACGAAGAGGTATAACCTGTGTGTACCATATACTTTTAATCACCGTAGAAACAAAATCGAGTGGGAAAGAAAAGATTAAAGGAGGATGCGAGGTCGGTGCATCTGACAGATACAAATTATAACCATAGATAATTTTGAACAGAACACGTAGGAAAACCGTTTGGGGCGCGTTTCAAATTATTACGAGTAAGACAGGAAAGATTTCGCTTCAAGCAGGATTAATGGCGGCAGGGAGCGGATTGCTGAGTTGCTGATGAAAAAATTTATCTAAACAATTCGACGATAGCTGATATACACTACTGCGAATGAGGACACATCCAACGAACTTTGTTACAACATCGTTTGTTGAATATTCATTGTACAAACCGCGGTCCGTGGTAATGGTTGGAGCACATCCATAGTTGACCATCCACCATTCCAAAGACGTATTCACAGTAACTGCTGATGGGCAGTTTTTGTGTGTTCAATATCAGACCAACTTGTATGGCGGTCGACACGGGTGACTACATATGTTTAATGGCGAAAAGAAGACTGAGCTCCAAATAATTTCGTGCAGATATGTGAAAAAATAGCTTTCAATAGACCCAAAGAGGAGACTGGGCTGCGTCTGTGTTTGTGCACCTTGGGACGTTGGCCCTTTTGGCAAGCGCGGGCTAAACCGCAAACGACGGAATTAGCGCTAGATCAAGCAAAGCAATCTGTCACTGGCTTAGCAGTAGCGCAGATCCCAGGTTGTGGGGAATTTCAACGCCGATTAAGGATGGCACATCGGTAAGTTAGTGAAACTGTGGCTCTGTGAACATATCGCACAGGACCTTTCTGCCAGAACTGGGAAGCAGATTGGCGTGTAGCTTTAACAGAGAACGTTGTAAAAACCTTTGTTAATGATTCTGTCACACACTGCGTGTAACAGAGTCAGTAGGGTTAGCAGAAGCAAGTCTAACTAAGGTTGCGCTGATTGGTGACAGAGCGTGAACGACAAAACTGTAGGCACCTGAAACTTGACGTATATCACAGGTAAACTGCCAGACCTGGTCACTGTGTTAGATTTTCTCAGGAGAGTCCCGCTTAGTTGATGAGTCCAGTGTAAGACTGAGAGTTTACTGTTGACAGAAACAATGAGAGATTGACCTTCCAGTACATACTTTTATTGGCAAATGTGTACTTAAGTAGCCAGAAGTTTTCTATGAAACGTGTTATACTGTGATCCGCTGGGAGGGAGAATTTGAGAGTCGCCATTCGTCACTGACAAGCCATTGTAGTATAGCAAAAGCGGAGACATTCGAGATGTTAGTAGTGAACGGAAAGGGAAACGTAGAGATCGGGGGTTGACAGAAAGTGAGAAAAATATACTTTTTTCGAACAAGTTGAATAACGGGGGTAATACTGAGAATAAGATACATTTCAAAGTAAAGTGAGTTGATAAATCTATGCGCCTCAACAATTTCCTGCCCTTACGACATACATAACAATCTAATCATATTTTGATGTAACAAGTTGAATGAATCGACCCGAAGATCTGTCAAGCACTTGAGGTGGTGACCACACTTTCTGGGTCTATCAAATAGGCAGTCGAGGTAAAAACCATCTACAAAATTTATTTTTAGAGAGGACGTTTAGAGTGGACTTGTTCTTTAAAAAGTGATCAATAATTCAAAGAATGCGGTTTCAAAAGTCGATCTCCAAATTTGGGTTCGATAGTCAAATAAATTAAAGGTTAAGTGCAACTACTAATCAACAACAACATTTCAAATGGTCCTATGGATCTGGTTCCATTTGTCTGACAACAAAGCCATCTTTTAGTAAAGTCATCATCTAGGTTTGATCAAGATTACTGATATCAAGGACTTTATTTCCATGCACACGACCGACACAGTTCACCAGGTTGCCAACTATCAGGAGTGTCTTTAACGCATACTTATCACGTGTGGTTGAGGCGTGCAACTTTGTCCACTACGTATGCTTAAGACTAGCGGAACTATGAGCAAGAACAAACTCTATGAAAGAACTCTACCTTAACTATCCTAATTTTCTTCAGTAGAACTCCGACTCACCATGAATGTATAACTCACTGTCACAACACTTAGTCCTGCCTTACCCTACCCATCCGCTTCCATTAGAATCGCAGTCAGATGTCACTTCCTACCTTACAGATGTCTGTGGAAAATCTCCTCTCCAGCTCTAGTTTATGACCATACCCACGAATCTCTCATGTATTTCTTATTTCACATCCAGTCATTAAAAACAACGTCTCGCTTTCATTTGTCATTTACCAAATGAATTGTCACACATACCTACAGAAGAGAGAGTGAGTGAATTCATCATACAGTTTCTTCAAATTAAATCAATTTTTCTAGCTGATATATATCAAACGATTCCCCCATAGACGTGGGCCGGAGGTGGCAGCTTTTTGTTAGTGGAGCGACTTTCTTAGTGCAGGGATTAACTAATCAATTTCTATATTACCATAAATCATCTTGAAGACGTAAGTTAAGCGTTCGAAAACTGATCCAATGCTGTTTATCATCTTTTCTGTTCTTTTCCCGTTTAGTATATTTTGCGATCTCTTTTGTCTTAGGTTTATTTGTCCAAAGTCAACTGATTACACTGCCTGAACTTTTTCTGTGAACTCATCAGCAGAATAGGCAAGGTGTTCCCGACCGATTTTAATATCAACAGTTTTCTTCTCGGGTTCTTCGTCAGTTATGATTTACTGCACACCATCAGTTAAACAAATGTACCAATAAAAATATCTCATCTGTCATTGCATACTCACCGATTATTGATTTCCCAGGAAGTGATCCCAACATTGGCCCAGCCACAATCCTTCCGAATTAGACTATTCGTGGTTGTTGGTTTATCCCATATTTTACCAGTCAAAATATTGACCATCAATGCAGTAAAACATTTCAACATTGCATCACTCAAACCAGAACATATGGGAGGTGCACCAAACAGTAAGTAAGAAAACGAGCGATTGCGAACATTTGACAGAAAGCTTAAGTAAACCCTTCACAGTCTGTCATAGAAATTGCAACTGGTATCAGAAGCCTGTAGTTCACTTTAGGACACGTGTCGGATTGGCATCCAATAGTTGCAGCGCTGGTGATGCAATCAATAACAAGAGAAAAACAGTTTTATGGTGCTTGTACTTAAATTTATATATTAGTCACAGAACTATCCCCAAGCAGAAGAATATCCTCTCGTTGTAACATCGTCTGGCTGTCTAATCCTGCGCGATAGGCTTCAAATTGTTTTAGTTATTTTGGTTTTACTTTTTTTGAACTTTAAGAAACCAAGAGCCAACTTATCTTCGAACCTCACGAAAATCTTGTCGGCGTTACCTTACAAATACGAGATTGGAATAGTCATCTTATTCACAGTTCTGATTTAACCACATCTTTCTTCGTCGACGTGATGTACACTTGGGTTTTGACAACAACAAATCCTTGCAGCGAATTTGCTAAATATTCTAGAATACTGTTTTACTTCCATTGCCACATCTTTAGAATACGGTGGCAAAAATTGCTTCACATTGGAGTGTTATACAGTAGTTCACCTAGGAATCACAGTCGAGTTGCAAACATACTTTATTGTGCAAGCTGGGTGATACTAGTTTGATTTGAACATACCATTTCAGAGCTACAACCACTAACAAGGTACTGCGGCAAAAAGTTAGTCAATCTTGCAGTCATCCAAACCACTAGGAAATAAACAAACTGAATGACGGACTAATCCGATGACCAATTCGGGAGGACCGCACGAGGTTGACTGAAGGGGCACCCTGTGACCTTCATTCTTACACGGCATACTTGTTCGACAGGTGTTTCATAAAGCAAGATTATCGTTGTTTGTTACTTGCGAATGACACCAGTCGTGCAGTTGCCTATATAACCTGGAATTCGAGCCCATAGTGAGTAGAGGTTTTCATCTACATTTCCCATACGGTTTTGCCTAATTTTTCTCGTTCCCGCAGGTCCCGCTCTTTGGCAGGTTTTCTTTGTTCCACATCGTGCACCTTCTCTGAACACTGGCGTTGCGGTTTGGCCACATCTCAGATCGAATTAACGATGTTTTATTGAATGTCGAAATAATTGTTTACCCACCGCAATCGATTCGTTTCTGACAAACTTGTCTCATCTATGTCATAGTTCCAGCCATCTATTACAAACCTGTTGACCACGAAGATCCCGTTGGTTTTGAAGTTCCTGTTCCATCTCTCCACAACGATTGATGGTACATTCCATCGTCTTTTACAATCGACTTCACCCGGAGGTGATATCTGCGTTCGACCATAATCTCACATTTTCGTGTGATTTCTGCTTCTGAACGTGAGCAATATGTCGTACACGTCACCATCATAACTGTGATTGTTTTGTTGTTGGGAAACTCTTTCGAAAGGCATGTACTGCGTAAGCTGTCGCACTTTGAGTGATAATTGTCTCTTCCGGTCTTTGCGTAAACAGAAATTCAACAAAACATTAACTCCCATGGTGGACTCTGCCTTAATGCGTACGTTTTCAAAGTGATGCACGCATGGCGCTTACATCCTGCCAGTTCCCATTTTGTATCTTTCTTTAAAGTATGACTGAAAAATTTTGTTCGCTAGTTCCTCTGTGGCTAACAAGAACATTTTCGTACAAGCCGAATTATCATTTTTAACATTCTCTGAAAGCAACAGTCCTCGAAGCACAGATCGTAAACCCTGTTGACTCTTTGCTGTAGTCCATAGTGAACCAGAATGTTGTTCACGAAGACATATTTAGCCGTTTCGCTGGTTTGATTCGGCGCCAGAATGGATTCCACTAATTGTGCGAATTGGTTGATGCTGGCCATCATATAGTTTGTTTGGAATGGGTCAAAATCGTCCATTTTTCATGAATATACGGCCCGTTGTATTGCGAAGGATTGTACTGGTGATCGTGCTGTTGGTTTTTAACGTTTTTGATAAGTTGAACGTGTCCAATTGAAATCGGACACCGCTTTTAGCGCTTTAAGCCAACATACCTTCCGTCGTAATTGATGAAACATGTTCCTTTAGTCCATGTGAGTACCAACGCGTTCAGGTCGAATTACACGTTCGTTTTGTTCAATCGGAACAAATGACAGCCACCAGAACCACAACCTGTCTTACGTCTTTATACTGAGGACGGGATGGTTGTTTTCCAGACGGAGTTTGTGTCAAATATATATCACTTTTTCATCTTTGCCGACGTTACCTCTAGTTTGGCTATTGCAGTCAAATGTTCACATACTTGGAATGTCGTGACATTCAGCATATGACTATCCTACATTTGTTTTTTCGGACGATCATTCCATGGGTATTGCTTCAGCTGGAAACTCATTTTACCTAACTGGTTGTGTCAGCATACCTGGTTTCCTATTATTTCCCTAGCTGCGATCATAAGATATCTGGAACTGGTGACCTCATCCTGCTCAAGTTAATTAGGCCAGTTTCCGTATATTCAATCCAAATTGAACATTTTCCTCTTATAAGCAACTGGAAAAGTGGATGTTTTTTTGAGAGAATCCTGGTGCGAACTTTTAAACGGGACTGATCATTCCTAGACAGCACTTTGGTTGACGCTTCGACTTTAGAATTAGCAGTTTTATGATGATCTTCTGTTTCGTTCTCAGGGTCGGGATCTTTTCATACGCGACTGTGTATACCAAACGAACGGTTACACTTTGGTTTACTTGACATTTCTTGCCGCCCAACTTTATGTTTGCTCCAGTGATTCATTGCAGCACACAATATGACCTTTATTGCATTCTATTAAACTTCATTGGAGAACATCACAACATCATCCTCATGCATCTTCAATCCATTCTGATCTTCCAGAATGCCCAGTAGGGGGCGTCTAAAAACAACTAGAACGTTACTAGTATAGAACGACATCTTAGGGACGCAGTATTTTGCTCCTACTTTTTTGTGTCACTGGCAAATGCCAGCCATCGGGACGCAGAATCATCAGCGACTCTGTCCTGGCTTCATCTAATAATATATCATGTATTCCGTTTGAAACATCGATAATGTAAACTGGAATGTCACCCGATGGAATATTTCGAAATCAACAAAAAGTCGTTAGATTTTTATACCTTTCTGGCCAAAACCATCGATGGCAAAAGTGGGCTGTTTGTCTGCCGCAACAGTCTAGTTGCCAGTTCTTTCTTTAGTAACCTTACCACTTCTTGAAACAGGTTGAATACTACCTTTCTGTGTGTAGGCTGGTATCCTGCATCCAGGCTTACCGAGATTTTTGTCCATTTACATATTCCGTAGTGGTCCTCGGAATCAGAAAGTGTACTAATAGAGTATTATTAAAAAGCGTATTCAACTGCGTTTTATTTAATTGTTCACATAATTCTTCTACAGATTTGGTGGTTTTCTATCCAATAAGCATTGTTGCTTCGCGTTCTCGGACCAGAATTTCAAATTACCGCAGTTTTTACTTTTCATTTTCTTGTTTACTTTCAGCCAAAGTAGCAGATGGTCTTTTGTTATTGATTCCCTCATAGTGTTGATTACTAGCACTGGCGATGCAGCTTGGTTTTGCTTATCTGAATGCTAACCTTTCGGGCTGCTGTGCCCGGACTGTTGTCCTTCCTACCAAAACTGCGTTAAAATTCTCTGGCAGTAACGTCAACGCATTTAGTCTGCTGGTGATCGGCTACGTAGTCCCTGTGTCTTTCATTGTAGTCTTCTGCTTTCCCTAGATTCGTACTTTTATGTTTCGGACACCACCTGATACAAACAATAAATCAAGAACAATGAAGGACCTTGTCCCAACCCGTAAAACGCGAACCAAAAGCTTTGTTGAGTTCGTTTGCTTGTCTCTTGTCCTTGATCTCTTCTGTTCTGTGTTAATTCCCAACTCTTTCACGTCTGTTTCCATTTGCTGGATTTTCTCCTTATGGTTACCGTCTTCCAACCCTCGGATCTTCGTTCCCGTTAACAAACGCTTCGCAGCCAATATATGTGATTCCATGTGAATCCCCATCTACATTTCCACGTTCAATTCTGGTTATAGACCTCAAACGAACTGCCCTCTCATCAATCCCTCCTCTTTGTTTCTTCACTCGTCTTAGGTAAATCTACTGTGAACTGCCGTACAAGATACTGGTAACGGACCGGTGGTCCTGAGTCTAGCAATAGTTCATCACATGCTGACGGTTTTGTTATTTGGAACAATTTGAAGTCATTGTTGTCTACGTCTCTAGTCTGTTTGTCTGAAGTATATACAGTCTTCGTTAGTATTGTGGACAGTAGATCTTTATCATGCTTCCATCCATTGAACCGTATAATCGTTTCAAATCGCGATGACCGATTTTTGACTCTTTCTTCTTATGCAGAACGTCGTATTTGCGTCAGGACACGGGACGTCCGTTAGTAAAGCAAATTCAGTATTGCTTACTTTGCACAAATATTTCACCAACCGTGCGTTGGCACTTTCAGTCTGGAATTCCGACCCAAAACATACCGAGATCTTCATTTAACTTATACACTCGGTTTTGTCCGGTTTTGGTCGTTTTGCTGCTGTTTCTATTGGCAGATTCCCATATGTTATTTATTGCCTGCCGAAGAGACTTTCCTCAATGGTGTCTCGTATGGAATAACAAGTTGCTATTGATTAATATGTTGTGGTTTCTGTCTCTAAATCACTGTTCGGCTTGGTTATTTTATTGAATTTGTAAATGACTTCCTTCGATGACAATGGTTCCCTTCACCAGTGAACTGACCACATAACTGAATGCGCCTTCTGTGGTATTGTTTACCAACCTTGACAATCCGTGTTATTTCTTACACGGAGTCCATGTTAGATGTACCTGGTTTTAGTTAAAAGTTTTAGTTTGACGATGTTAATTTACGAGAACAGTTGGCACCGATTTGGTAGCTCGGAATGACGAGTAAAGGGCACAGTTCCCCCTCACAACCCCCTAAGCTTGTACGCGTGTACTGGCTGTTTATCCACTTACCTAGAATAGACTAAACAATTTCTTGCTTCTCACTGATGGATGACTAGATGACCGCAGGTGGATACCTCTTAGCCAGCCAATCATCATTTTGCCCGACCCAATACAATTCCAGTAAGCCTGGTAAGCAGCACGTTAGCTATCAAAGCTTGGCGTTCTAATGTAATGTGGAATGTGGATGAATGAATCACTAGTTTGTTACACAGTGACAGGACTTTACGCGAGTAAATAGCTAAGGATGTGCGAATGAATGGTCGTATGGATCTTTCCATAACGTACGGTAATAGTAACTCAGCCATGCATCGGCTGTAAACTGGTCAACTGGGAGGAGTAAGTTAGACTGTCGGAATCACGTCATCAGTGTTTCGACCTACTCAGACCTACAGCTAAAACACATACCACTAACATTGTCAGCCAAAGGCAATCACATATTGTTGTGTTTGGTCAGCACATCAATTACAGCAAAATAAACGTGAAAACAGTGACTAGGGCGAGTGAGAAAAGTGACAGGTGGAGAGTACGGGCTACAAGTTTGTTGGCACTTACGCAATCGTTGTCCCAGAATGTGAACTTAACGGACTATAGACCAGAGGGCGTAAGTGCCCGCACGAACTTCCTTTGAACGCAGAGGTCAGGGTTGCGCAGCCAGAAAGCAACGGTGTAACTGTTAGTAAACATGCAGCCCATAATGTCTACTGCTCGATTTTCTTACCCAGTGTGGTTACCGTTTCCACACCTATTACATGATAATTAGCCTGATGATCAGACACAGTAAACGAGTCCTTTTCGCCACTCCGTTGTCTTTAGGACAACGCTTTTACTGATCGGTGGAGCATTAAACAGGATTCTGTCACTCTTTAGAGTGAACGTTATCGTTACCCATTTGAATTCATGCTGACTGTGTCGCTCACTCTATTCCGACCGCATAAGGTATGATGTCCATTAATCAAGGTTCGTTTAAAATTCGGCCAATCACCGAATAAATGGTTGTCAACACAGGTCATCTAAGCGATCAATAGCAAAAACTAGACTACGTACCTAGATGTATGGCTAACGTAAAGTAAAATCACTGCCGCTTTTCGTTTTAAATCTGAACTGCTTGGTCGTTTCTAAATGACCTAAATCATTTGTGCTGTATACTGGCGCGCCTGTCTCATTTATAAAGGTTAGACCCTTAAAGACGCATTCGCTAATATTTTTTCCAGAAGTTCAAACAAGTTATCCGGACAATGTTTCAAGAGAAATTTCCACTGAGTTCTTTTGTCCTGCTTTCCAAACAATGGCTTCTGGGCATGGTTGATAAGAAGTGGTTTGTGCACCAATGATTGTTGTGGTGGTAGTCTTACGTTTGCGAATGTTTTTAGCTTTCTGCGAAAACATTCAGGAAGAATAAGCAGTCCTTATTTGTACTCTCAGGAGTTACAAAGAGATTTGGATGGACAGAACTGCACATCAGCATTACTTTTTTACGTTACTAATTGATCCATACGCCCAGGTGTTTGTCACCGAAGTGCCGTTTTGTGATGTCTGATGTCTTGTGGGATTATATTGATGGTCGATCCAGTTTTAGTTACGAGCGCAACTAAAAACGTTTGAGTACGTTGCCCAAGACTGTGTGTCTGTTTTTTAAAGTTGCGTACATAAAATACCTAACGTCATGTAAACATAGCAAGCGAACCGTCTTATGTAGATACTTCAGGCTAGAAGATTTGTGGGTTTGACTAAATCAAACCCGTACATAAAAGTGATAGTTTCATACAATGTTTCGTATGTTTATAAACTATGAAGTGTTATTAATGATGGACATCGTGTCGTTTTCTATGTACAAATGAGTATTGTGTGGAACCGGATCGAACTTGTCTTCTAAAGTACGGACAACCAATTTTTGGCAAACATGAGTTAGAATGTCAAGTTACTATCTGGCAAGTTCATGACACATGAGCTTATGGATATATGAGACTTAAGTTTGTTAGGAAGTCAAAACATTATTGACCCGATACAGAATAGTGGAAACAAATTCTGTTCACATTTGGCTACACAACTTAGTACATGTAAATCCCTAATGAATATTTTCCTTATCCCTAACACGTGACACTACTGTTATTTATTTCCACCACTTTGTTACATGATTGTGTGTCTATTCTGTTTTCTTTTCCACAAACTAGCTACATCCTTTATACTTTTTTATATGACTAACGTTAACCTCAACATGTAATAAAAAGCTTTTGAATATTCCTTTATCAAACCAACCATTATGTTAATTTACTTTTAGTTGACTCATTTTGTGAAAACATTAGTTTGTAATCTTCAAAAAAGAAATTGTAAAATTTGTCATTTTGGCTTTCCTTCAAATTGTACAGTTTTTTGGTTAAATCAGAATGAATAGAAATTGTGCTTGATGAGGCATTTACGTGTACGCGGGATGATATTACAATTGATGTTTGGTGATCGATAGGTCACTGAAGTTTGCGTGATCATTAAATTAACGCTTATTTGTCATTCTGTGTTAGATGAACCGAGTGACTTAGTTCACTTGTCAGATCCACACATGATCTACATTCGTACTTCTTTACAATAACCCCTGTGACAACTAGTCATTCGTTTAAAGTACTCAACTCTCACTGCTCCCCATTCACTCCTAATATTAAGTCGTTTAAAATACCCCGCTCAATCCTGAAAAGTTTTGGTATTTTAAAGATTTATCTCAATGGAATCCTATTACAATAAATAACTCTTATAATATTGAACCGTTCTGGTTTCCAATAAACCGTTATACTCAAGATATTTCGGAAGCTTGATGTTTTTCTTTAGTATCGGATCATATTTGAGACAATGGGGACGATTGTCGAAACCGTGGAATAGTCCATGTACAATGTGGAAATTTTTCGAGTCGTTGTCAATGGGATCAAACAGCTCTTAGCCCGAAATACGATAACGGTTTCTTGTGTAGGAAAAATGAAAATGGTACTGTATTTTGATTCGCTTTCCATTCGGTGAACTGATTAAACAAATGAAAACAATTTTGTTCATGCACGTTGAAATATTGTGCATCAATACAAATGTGCCCGACAGATGTTGGCTTTAGTGAAGCGGAAATCTGTTATTGAACGACACGGACAGAGTAGTTCAGATTTCTCGTGTTCACTATAAAACCCATCTCATCATTTCATTGTCCACTAAACTGTGATCTTTTGTCACTCCAATAGGACAAACTGCTTTAACAGGTGTGGGCGTATTTACCACCTTACAGACAACCATTATGATCACACCAATATGTAAATGTACGCTTACTTTTCTACATTCATACTGTAGTTTTTCATCATGCCTACATGTTTGTCAATACGGTAGTATTGCTTACAGCCCAAAACCCACCGTCCAAGAATTAATCTTGGCCAGTTGTGATTACATAGGATTGAATGGCTCATCGATTTGGTTGGTGCCTCTTCGCGGACGTCTTATTGATTGGTAAATTGAAGTGACTGGCTGGCTTTACGCCTCGATAGAATAAATCAGGACGAGAGGTTGTCGAACTGTTACCGCTTTCATCAGCAACACTGATGTGTTGGATACTATTTTTATCATCATGTCACAAAAGTTGAAGACGAAAGAAGAGTCAAGTGAAAAATTGGAGCCTGAAACTTTAGATCTCGTGATTAATTTTTAAAAAAATAACACATTAATGTTTGCAGTCGCCTTGTTCGAAGATTCTTGTTACACTTATGAATAGGATAAAACATACCATGTCCTGATTGATGTAGATTACTTGACAGGACTCAATTAATTTAGGTGGAATGTATGGGAATCTGACTAAGCTGCGTTGCTAATCATCAATGCAAACTGTATGGAGTGGCGACCTTCAAAGCGGCGCAGACCTTTTCAGACACAACCATGTTAACAAGATGGTTGATGGGAAGAATAGAAGGCAGTAACACCAGTAGCGCCAGTCCGTCATGATCTACTGAGTGCCTGGCTTTCTTTAATGGGTAACATAAAAACACTCATTATATTAGTAAGATTAACGCTTTCAGACTATATATTTCAAGCGTTCACTCTTAAACGTCACTAACTCCTCAAGTGAATTTTCCATCATCTTATTTTTATGCTTTTAAGGTGTTAAAAATCCCATATTGTCCACACCGATTGATTACGTTGACAAGGTGGTAGGACCATCTTGTACACGGGCACCCAAAATCCGAGAGACATGTCGTTCAGTTTTTATCAATCCTCTTTCCTGTTTCTTTTTCATATTCTGATCGCAATCACCGTCTTTTAGAAGTTGCTGGTAAAAGTATTAAATAACTGCCATCGACCATGTTAACCTTCCTTGCTAGGCAGAAAATTCCCACAGGATCCAAGGTAGCTACCGTCAGTGAGTTTCAGTGGGTCGTATCTCACAGCAGCAAATGCCAGAATCTTAATGAAAATACCAACTTGTGAAAGCAATAGATATTACACTTCTCAATAGAAGACTCTTTAAAAAAATAATCTGATCTACTTAACAATAGATGATATTCACGTAACTCAACAGCCCAGATACACGGGGTTCAAGACAGTCGAGCGCATCCGGCGTATCTAGATCTATATTACTATCGGAGGGATGTCTGTGGGTTTTGACCTTGGTGAATAGTACTTCAACAATTGCGTTCAACCTCAACCTCTGCGCCCACTTTAGGTTCACAAGACAACATCAATGCTACCACTACAGTCCTCTACTGTATGTTTATAAATTAGTGCCTTATTCTCTAAACATTAGCACAACCAGTAATGTGTAGTCCAATATTGTGAGCAGAATACTTTTTGTCCGATTGCAACCCATAACCTGTTTGACGTAAAAGAATCTACGTGAACCTATAGAATCACTTGCGGAAGAATGGAGATATCAACTGCTAACCACCGTGCCCGAATAAGAAAACATACGCCAATGAGATTTTATCCACAACGAAGAATACATAGGTTTATATTTGCTTAAGGTGAGTGGGTCATGTTCAGCATGATTATTCTGTGTTTACCAATCAGCCTCACGCGTTCGAATGATCATATTGCAATAAATCGGCAAATTTTGTTCTCTAACTACTGAATAGAGATAGAATATAAACTTGTAGCAACTGACGTTTTTTTCTCAATGCTGCACTAAAAGATATGCATATGAATGAAATCTTAGATAACTTGATTGTCGTCAAATAGATTGGAAACAACCTGATACATCTGATGTTGTCGTTTCTTTTGTTGCCGCAACTCTACACTCTACTAACATAAAACGTTCGAGTTTCGTTCGCTCTGACTGTTATTGTTTACTAATGTCTTTTCACTTATGACACAAAGGCTTCTTCAAAACAGACCTAACAATTTTTCAATTCAAGTACAAGCCTCTCCTTAGTATGCTGTCTTTGTACTGATCTCACTTACAGCGGTTTCTCAGTCAGACATTCAAAGTCTTCTGATGACAAGGTAATCTTCAGACCTCCATGCAACTGGCTTGCATAATTTCGGATGTCACTCCAACGATTTGTATTCAAATGAATCTGTTCACTCAAAAACGCCGTGGATGTAGAAACGACAATTATCCCTGACGTTCTTGAATTATCTGCAGGCTTAACGACCAGAAGTGTAGGATCATCACCAAGTTGAAAACGCTGAACACTAAGGGCAAGCTGATTTGAGCAGCCTGCTTCAAGTTTGATCAAATGAACTAGTTCACTTAATATTTTGCGAACGTAAGGTTCAAAACTGTACGCTATTTTTTGAAATATGCTTGAGACTGATTGAGTGCTCATAAGTTCAGAAAATTTTGTGAATCAAATTAACGATTTTTACAAGTTGTTCTGAAATTATAAATGCCTAATTGATCTCAAACATATTCCAACAAATAGCACGCAGCTGTCTAAGTATACTTACTGTACCAATATAGATCGTGTTCACAATTTACTGAATATATAGAGTGACAACCAGTGCCCTGGGGTTCAAACGCCAAAAACAGATCTACTGATCTCACAGGGGCCTAGTATTTATAAGTTGCATTGATTATGTTCATAAATCAACTTCAAACATTTACCCATCTTCCTGTCTTGTTCACGACAAAAAGTAGTTTCCATTCTTCTCTTATACGTAAATGTTTTCTCTGATCGACGGTGCAACGTTCTTTTACTAAGTTCCACGGATTCTTCTGAGCTCATCTAGAATATTTCATGCTGCCTTTTTACAGTCATGAGGAGCACCATGATCGGAAAAGCGTGGCAAAAACTACACACCGCTAGCTACAAAATCTACGGGGAGTTTTAAATGCTAACGCACATCTTGTCTACTGCACCTAAAGTAATCGCAATTTCTGCTGACAAGAATGTGTGATATAGTAAACTCTCTAGTATGAGACACCTTCAGATGAGCTCTAACTTGCCTGTTCGGAGGAAATGTTTCCCCTTAGAGACTAAACATTTTATTCCACTTCAGCCCGACTGCTGTGCATGAGGCTAGGGAAGCGAGACAAGTTTATACTTGATAGTTCATTTATGATTCTATTTGTACCGGTTATCTCAGGCTCATAATCCTACGGAACATTGAGCTTGAGGCGAAAGACACAAGTGAAAAGCAAACTGGCTATTGACTACAAATATCAGTATCTGTCTTTTCTGTGATTGAAAACATGATTGAGATTAACTGCACACACGTACCTGATGAGTGGCGACATTCACTAAACCGATCATGTGCTTCCAGCGAATTCTGACTAGTGAACACATACCATCTTACTATGTAGAGCAAAATTTCTTCGTTAGAGTTCTCAGCATAAGCATAAACTCAAGAGTAATAATAGGGTTCATTAAAACCGTCCTTAGCATCAAAAATTATAACAGACGGTCTAAAAAGGAAAAAATAGTTGAGTAACCTTCGTTTTCAGCTAGTTGTGACAATAGCTCGATCTACGTACAATGATGAAGGACCACATATCACAGTGAACAGTGTTAACTTCTACAAATTTTTCAGATTAAAATATAAAAACAATCAACAGATTGGTCGTGGTGAGCCCATTTGGAACGTGTTGTGACGTAAGAACACAAATACACATAAAAGGGATAATATCAGCCTGCCCACTCGTGGATATCATCCAAATAATTGTCATTCGATCCTACAAACTCTCACGCAGCACAACGGACTAGGTTCGGAACCACGTAAGAAAAAGTGGAATTTGAATAGGAGGTTTATATGTTAAGAAATTCTGTTCAATTAGTCCATTGATTAAAGTGCCGTTACAAATTTGATTAACCTGGCAGTTCTTTCTTTTTGCTTTTTATCTGGATGGTTCTTGGCACACATTACAACAGCGTCACTACGGTCGACAGTTTCAAGTTTTCCTATATCATAGCGAAATCTATAATTGTGTCTGTGCTATGAACGATCCTACGTGGATTGCGAATAGATCACTTGTAGCGTGACGGATTAAAGCCTGTTTTCATGATCGATCGGTTTTATCTTCATTCTGGATTATCCACCAGATCTTTCAGTGACCAGTACGGGCCAATAAGACCACAGAACGGAAGGATTAATCACTTTTGCCTTTTTGAGTAACCCTTACCTAATCCCAAAGAGGACGTTACGTTTTTGTGCGACCGTATGATTCTGAGTAAATGCAAGCGTATTTGCGTCATTTACAGCCACAACATAGTATCACCGAGTAGAGCCGCATGCGTGAACGCGCTTTAGTGCTTCATTGTTCAGTCACTGCATTATTAGGTAAACTTTGTTTTAAAAAAGTCGCTGTAATATTTGTTCTTGTGAGGCTTAACCCGCTGTAGTCTCCCAAACTTACTTCGTACTTTAGATTCGGAGGTCTGTTTCCTTAAAGTTGACAACTAATGCTCAAAGTTCCTGACTTCTGAGGACCCTTAATCGACAGACAGGTTTCCTCTAAAGTTAACGCTTTGAGGTCGATCTTAAAGGTCATTCGGCATGGATTGACAAAGCCGAAAATTGCGAGACAGACACTTTCATTACTGGATCGTCAAATGTTCTTTTGGTGAGTTCGTAACAGTCGTTGGTTTTACTTACCGATAGTTTCGTTTTACACAAGTCTGTAGTGAGACACGATGAATGTGACACAGTTTGAGTTGCTTTGTAATATCATCTTACAATATGGGAGTTTGGTATGCATTGCGGAGTAACTTCTGGATTAGTGAGTACTTCAATTGTCTAAATTTGACGTCATTTTTAAAAGTTTATAATATGCATACACTCAGTTTTCATTTCGAGACTCCCCTAGTAACTGTTATTGCAGGAGCGTGTTCATTAACTTGGGTGATGCTTCAGTTTGGTAGCCAACTTGTTTAAATTCCTCCCTTTTCCACTTCTTTCGCCAGTAATTGTCGATTCATTGAAAGAACTTGTTGTTGTTTACTCTTGCAAAGGTATTGAACTAAAGGCAGAAACCCCTTTGTCTGGCTGTCATTATTTTACGTTTAAGCTTTTCTCCGGATGCTAAGTGGATAACAGTCTTAATCATATTTTCCTGGTGGCTAACTCATCTCAGGTTGTCAGATTGCACTAACTGTGGACAAGATTAATTATATGAACCATGACCTATTTCTTTCTCGGTTGTACGAAAATACGATAAGTTATAATGGGTTTACTGGTTTTCAGCATTGTCTTGAACAACTTTCAATCTAAAAAAATAACTCTTTATCGGATGAACGAAGAACCAATACATTAAGTACTTGTGTTTTAGAATTAGACGAAATTAAGTCATCAATAAACGCGAAGAAAGCGAGCTACTTGTTAGACCACTTTGAAAATCTACTCAATAAACACTGTTGCACTTCCTTTTGCTCACAGGCTGGATTTGATTTGACGTTCTGCGTCTGGACTGCAAATTAGCAGGCATCCAGTGCGGCCCCAGAAAGGATCGAAAACGTTTTTGCAAACAGTTGATCTCAGTGACAACCATCGAACGGGTAGATGACTGTTTTGACGTAGTTGGGTCACATCAGCAGTACAGTCTGCCGCTTACGCGCGGGTAGTGGATTCACCTCTGCGGCGTTCATGGTGCTCATGAGATCCAACTACACCAGAACAGCTGTCCGCCTGTTCGCCCCTGGCTACTGGAACCAACTGTTCAAGAAACATATAATCCGTTTTGTACTAGATCTTCATTGAATTCTGATCACTAAGGTGTTTCATACTGCATCATCAATATTCCGCCGTTCTTCGAAGAAAGTGTTTTCCCGCTTCATAATTTGAGGGAAACTTCATCGCTTTTGATAGGTTTTCCTTATAATTATAACCAAACATCATCTACGAGGTTCAGGTCTTCGTTTTGTGGGAGTTAATTCAAACAGTTCATGTGGGATACGGTCTAGGGATGTGAGTTACACAGAATGAAACGTTATCCTATTGAATGATAAAGTTTTCACTTCACTTCCGCGAACCAAACTCAGAAACATCGCCTCAGCTAGAATGACGGTGAAACCTGATGTTTGCAATCCATCTTGCATTCGCACCTTTGTTATGGTTTCAGTGGTGAATCCTTTGCAATCTAACAATGAGCAGACGTTATAATTTCTGGAAGTAAATTACAGGTTTCCCCTTAATAGACGTAAAACAATCAAACGTCAGAGAGTTTTAAACCAGGCTTAATTCCATATGTGAAGGTTTTACTTTTCCATCGAACAAGTAAGGTGGCACTCTGCTCAGTTTATTCGTTCTTATATAATGTGTTTCAGGGTATACATATCAGCATCAGGTGAACTGGGCATGGTACCCTGTCGTGTTCTAATGCACTCACCCCGCCAACCATTACAGTATCGCTGCCATTTTCAAAAGAGTAACAAACAAGTCTACTCTGTTCTGTTTGGATGAGGTCTCTCGCTTCCATGATCATCCGGCTGTGTAATTTAGAGCATGTATATCGAGAAAACCGTGTTAGCTCTTTTCGGACCAAACTCTCTTCTGCTCATCCACATAAAGATCTTGACCAATATATACTCGCATTTGCTTGTTTTGAGAGCTACATTCCTCGTGGCATGAATGAGGTCTCAGCAATGTACTGCTAGTCACTTTTCACTATGTTTACGGAAAATCTAGGAAAGACAGTGCATCCAACTTACTATAAAAATTTACTCAATATCTATCACATGATGAGCACCCCACTGATCTACACAGCGAAGTTTTATTACACCGTCTGAACGCTATCAACACACAGTGACTCCAAGTGGTGATCAGGCAACGACGTGGTCCCGAAATATGGGGCTTTGACTCTTCCTTCTAGTAGAGTGGGTGAATGTCGTTTGATGGGTTGGGATACTTGTGATATCTTTATTTCCCAGCTAGAAACGTTATCCGAGATGGCAATGTTCAGCAACCAGCAGTACACCTGCACTCACACTAATTCTCTCTCTACTGCTTAATCTTTATATATATATCCTTATTCTTCTTTAATTTTATCTGTTCAAGACTATTCTACGTCAGTGAGCGGCGTCGTGAGCCTAAGAATCTTCTGATTAGGCTCATAGTCGTTATGCTTGATTAGATGAATATATAAACGAATAAATGAACAGTCGCTGAACACCTGATTTTGTTTTACAATTTCTGTTGGTTCAGTTCTGCTTTAACTGTGAACAAGTAAATGACAAACTTTGCATATCATGTTTTTTTCTATACATATATCTGCAAAAATGAACTTAAAAGATTAAAAAATTAGCAGAAAGATTTGAATATTCTACACACTGCAGTAGAAGTACTGTTCGAACTGGACATGTATGGTATACAAACCAAGTTTTAATTCATTTAGGTACTAGTCAGATGAGCATTGCATGTCGAATGTTTGTCAACTTGCCAGTAAGTATTTTGAAATATTGTTATACTGCCCATGTTCAACACTGTACACTAAGAGTGTCTGTCCCTCTTCAATTTCATACACTTGAGCTATTAAAATTCCACTAGTTATCTCAATAACGTGGACCCCTTATCGAGTGTATACCGCGACTGTTACGATTACAGGGAATGAGAAACAGTTTTTGTCGTAACAGAACGTATTAGAAATAATCTTCTACTCAAATCAATAGAGGCCCTTCTAACTCGTTTTGGTGGTAAAGTTGTGGTGGTTTCACAAACACTCGGGAAATGGAAATGTATTTCTGTGTGTTGCATTTTGCAATTCATAAAATGTTTGTTCAAAAAGCGTTCTATTGCTTTACAAAAATTAAAAGTTGTGTGAAAAACACACCATCACAATCATACTTGTCTATCACTTGCACCGACAATCGCGGCACCCTAAGTCATGTGTTGATTCTCTCGTTTGTCTCCGTTTTCATGTTAAGCGTACATTTATTCTGTCTGGTACGTCTCATCCACCAACAGTGAATATCTTTCTCATCTCTAAAACATGTTTTTATTTTTTCTTGACCGGCTTACACCAAGTAGTGATGGTTAACACACTCTCCTATCAAAAGTCCTGGGGCTGCCGTTCCACAGGATAAACCGCATAGTTACTTGGCATGGTTTCCCAATTTCTCCATAAAACACACACTTCGGTTCTAAGTTTGTCAAAACGACATCTGCCGTGAACTATCAAACTGGTTTATTATCGTCTGTGGCTGCCACCAATGAGAACGGTCTAAGAAATTGACTGCAAATGCACCCAACAACGGTTTCGTAAAAAAGAAAACCAGTCCACTTTCCACAACTAAGCTGCGAGCGACAAAAAGCAGATAAGTAGATCGACTTTACTAAAAGCAGCTCATTATAAGTTGCACCAAACTTCTTGTGATCACTTGGTTAACCTATTATATTGACTCAAAAGCCCATGAAATCAAGATACGGTCTGAATTCGTCTGCCTTGATGTGAATACTTTCAGTTGATGTATGGCTAACTTGATTACACAGAGAATTAAGACAGTATGTTGCAGGAATTTGCTATATTTACCAACAACCCTACGTTTTCCTGCCTGTGAAACCATTTACCCCCTGGTATTCATCAGAGAATCACATGTTTAGTTAGACACATCTAATTGATCGTTAGTGCAGATGTACTGTGGTGTCAGTGGGTTTCTGTATTTGCTTGTGGACAACCGTATTGCAAATTTGGTCCGTGCCAGTGATACTACCAGTGAGATCGTCAACGTCATTGTTGGCACCGTGACAGTATGCAGACGGGTTCACGTGTCGTGTTATCTATTCCCTTCCATCTTGCATGAATAGTCGATATGTGCCCGTGCTGTCACAATCCTTCTACCTTTTTTGGCAACCCGCAGTGCATTCTGTGTGTAGGACAAGCCACAAGCGCTATGCACCTCTCTTTCCCATAGCCCGCGATTGGTGGAAATCGACCGACCCATCGATTTTCCCAACACTTTCCAACTATTTCTCGGGTTTTGACTGGTAGGTGGTGCGCAGGTGATCCCACACTATTGGCTGACAGCATAAGAGTGGTTACGGTTCGCATAAAAGTGCACTTCTAAGCGCCGCACTTGTAGACGCGAGGCTACTGAGGTTCCTGTAGCGTTTGTGTTTTGTGAGTTGATTGCCGCAGTGACCATTTCGGAGGATTTGGGCCAACAAGCCAGTTTCTGCCTTGAGTAATTACAACAACCTTACAGACCAAGATGTCGAATCGAATGATGGATATGGGTATGGATGTGCAGATCAATCGACGGGTAAGTTTAGGCTATTTTGTTCCTAGGTTTATGATGACATGTCGACTAGAAGGCTTTTTTTTAAATCAAATTGATAAAATCAATCATTTCCGACAAATATGTGCTCTGTAAGATCCAGCGTTTCAATTCCACTTAAGTCGTAGTTGTTACTCCAAAATTAAAACATTTGTGTAGGCTAATGAGAATCATCTAGAACACTTCTATCGAGAAGAATGATTCCAGTTGTACAGAACCAGACGTATTGTTCAACCTGAAGATGTGTGTATCAACCTAGGTCTGCATCAAAGCAAACTATTAAATATCTTGAAATTGAGTTCTCATAAAACACCTTCGTATCGTAATAGTATACACAATCTATTAGAGTGATCACTATGTGTGTTAGAGCATTATGTGATAAACAGTCTCTAGACAAATAAATTTCGTTGGTCAGGGTGCTTGAGCGTCTTATCATCAGTCTGTGTTGGTGGTGCATTTTCGAGAAGGCTCACAGGCAAATTAGTAATTACCAGCGACCTCAGTTGGCATATCACCTAATGAACGTATGAACAAAGCTTGTCTTCTTCGGCATTATGCATCCTACTGTGTATGCAGTGATGTTGCCAGAATAACTCGAAATAATGTAATAACTCGTAGAAACGAGTGAATGGATGTCTTCCAATAAGTTGTAAACAGTAGGTAAAGCGACCCTGCAAATTCCTAAATGCAGCATCAATAAATAACATTGAAGTAATGAATATATTTCAATTCCGGCATATTTGTTAACTTCGAAAAAGCAACTAGAAATCAGAAGATTGGATTCTCGAACTGGAAAGGATGGTAAGTTAATTAACGGAGCAATGTGCCATTTCTATATAATGAGAGGAATGTCTTTAAAATTGGTATGAAATGACATGAAGATTCATTATCAAACTTTGACTATAATGGACTGATTGATATAAACCTTTAAGGCTGTTTCAAACATTGGGTTTACTTTTGTGAGAAATCGATTTAATAATAACAAGTAAGTGTATAAGGTAGCCTGTTTGACTTTATGTTTCCGACTGTACAATAGTAAACATCAGAAAACTCTCTCTGTGCGCAACAAGCACAGATAAATCAAACATGTCGTTTGAATGCGCATAGTAGGATTCAGTTGCAGTTGACGTCTTCTAGGCAGTTATCTGTCTGTGTGCTAGTACCTAAAAATAGGACGTTGTAGACATTACATTTTTTTACTACAGCCGATTTCATTACATTCCAAACAGTTTTACTTTCACCGTTGTATCTACGTTTTGTTTCAGCATGAACCATAGAAAAATTGTGGATAACTGCATTGTCGAAAAAATGACAGTCTGTTAGGCACCAAGAATTTGATTGTTTTTTTTAAGTTGATCGAGTAATCCGTCGGTTAATTTTTCATCCATGTACCAGTCAAGTTACAGCAGTGATTGTATTTCAAAAATAAATCCAAACTTGCCTCAAACTATGAATGAGCAGATTGTTGATGTGAGAAAGAAACAGTAGATTGGAACAATGGAGGAGACCCTGAATTCGTTCATTAAGTTGCATCCTAGCACAAGGTCGTTCAAATAATCAATTAAAATGTTTTAAAGCATTGTGTTACACAATTATGACTTTCAACTCATAACCACTGGTAAAAACGACTGTAGTTACAGCTTGTCTTGTGAAACGTGTACACACAAATTTCCTGACACCAATCCAGACACTGTCATAGTCTAAAACGTACAGAACCATGTAAACATTTATTCCTAGGTGATATTTCAAAACAAGGTTCATTTTGTAAGCAGAACACATTTTCCACTGTCTTAAAGTATGTATAGAAAATCACAAATGTTATTTTATTTTACTTCATATGGGACTGGAATTATTTAGCATTGAAATACGTATTTTACGCAAAAATACCCTCCGATATTTTTGTCAAGGTAACATCTCAGTCAATTTTTTTAATATATTCTTTTTACTATTTGTATTCTCTGCAGTTGAACAGCAAATATGATCCAGATAGTGAAAGTGAAGCAATCGGTTGGCTCAACAAACTCACCGGTGAGAACGTACCCCTTGGACGTGAAAATGTGTGTGCTACACTGAAAAATGGCCAAATCTTAATCAAGTATGTCTACTATTAGCAAGCTTTTGTAATTTGCTTTCCAGCAACCGAAATGTACATTTGGTGGTATGTACGGGGTACTAAGACGTAAATATCTCTCTACCAAAAGTTTTGTATAAAGACAACTTTCCAGTTAACATACTTTATTGGCTAGGATTTCATTCACACCTCCTTCCTATTCGCAGTTTGCTTTACAGGAAGACTATTTAAGCTGTAAATCCTGACCTACGTAATTAATCGACGTCTTCAATACTGGCTTTAGCAGAGTACAAAACATTAATCGCGCTAACCAGATGTCCTATGGAGAAGAAATTAAAGGCCTCTGTAGCTCTTTTCCAGAAGCTGATTACACCTAGATTTGATCTTCATTTGAGCGTTACACATATTTCCGCGGGCACTGGTGATCACTTTGGGACCATAATCCTAAATCACTTAAATAGGCTAGAATGGTGATGACAAATAGAACAAAGTAGCAGCGTAATCGATGACGTTTCAAAAACCGCAAGAATCAGTTTGCCGTCAAAAATACATATATTCTTTTGTAATACAAAGCCTTTAGCTGGTACATAGATATTTACAATTGCGTATACTTAATCGATCAACCAGACTCAGTACAATGCGTCTTTTGCTTATAAACTGTCTTTTAACATCCTACAAAGGAACCAGAACAAGAGGTGTTTTTTTAAGGAATGACAGACCAAATGTCGTTTCAAAGTTTGAACAAGAAAATGATTAATTATCCAGTCTTCTACATGGGACATTTTTACTGTCTCCCTAGTCGAAATATGTAAAACACTTTATTCACAATAACAGCGAATTTTGTTGGCTGCCACAGTTTCTGTTACCATAGTTTGATACCGCGGACTTTTGGAAAATTTTGTTAGGTAATAAGGTGGCTTTCCAATATATGGACCGTTTTCTCAACAGGGTATCTAGGTAAAATTTTGTGATCCGTTTTAGTTGGATTTGTTGATATGAAGTGCACATGTTTGGTCCACCTTTAATTACCGTTAATGAGAAAATTACTTTGGATTTGCCTCAGCATAATATATTTTGGCCTGACTAATCTTTTTTATGTTGAATGCATGGTTTTTGGTGAGAGACATCGTTGAATGAAAACATGATTTGAACAAAGTAATACGTCTCTACACAACATACTGTGCAGACCAAATTAGTAGGGACTAATGCACCGAACTATTCGAATAAACCTTTGAAACTACTAAACTTAGAACACTCCGTTTACCTATTTTGCAAAGCAGTCAGTTTATAATTTATATCCTTAGGTTTGACATGTTTCTGTACTGTCGAACTGGATCCAACTATTTTGATCGTTTGTAAGTGTTTTTAAATAGTGCGTTCTCACGCCGCCTGCAATCGAAACCGGAAACAATTCTTTCACAGTAAGAGTGTGATATCAGGAGATAAGAGCCACTAGCTGAGCCGATATGCTATAGGATCCTCATCCAGGGAGAAAGAAACACTTCTGTATTAATTTCCTCAGGAGGTGACGAGTTGATAACCAGGTTTGGAATGTTGAGTAAATGAAGCAACTTGATACAACAGGAAAGTCGAGGGAAGTAAATAGATGAATGCCTTTAAATGACCGCTGAAACATAAACGGCTCCATAAGCAGAATCAGTTGGGAAGTTCTGAAAACTCTGGACTGTTTATAACACGGTTGTTTAATACAGCTACTCACTTTGTTTTACCGTTTCAGAGAACAACGTGAACTCAATCGAATAACTTGTGTTAACCATGAGTACCTAGAAGACAATCATCCAGAGTGTTCTCCATTCTGAGTACTGATAATCAAGGTGTTCGGTCACTTGCCCTGTATTTACTTGTATGGGCGTCTGCATACTTGATGGGTAGGCAGAGGTTCTAAAAATGAGAGTATGTTGTCTCGTCATTTGGAAAAAGCAGGTGGTCAGGCAAAACCGTTGCAAGATGATCGTAATTTTGTAACCTTCAGTTATAAGAAAAAGCTGGAAAACTGGGTCACTTCTAGCACTATTCTTTTTAGATGAGACCCAACTGTGAAAAGTCAGGACTTCGGTTGGATTCGAACCAGCAACAGAAACACCATGCCTCAACGCGGCAAGCGCTCTACCAGCTCAGCTACGAGGCCACGCCAGGAGCTCGGAAATTTCACATCTGGACTCGGTTACCCACCCGTCCCACTGTCTCATATGGAATCCACCAAATGATCCAGGGGATCGACTGCCCCGGCAGGATTTATCGAACGGTTCACGCTGGAATCCATCAATGCCGCTGTTGAACATAGAAATCGTATTACTGATAAGTAGTAGTGGATCGAATCCAGCCAAAGCCCTGTCTTTTCACAGGTGGGTCTCATCTAAAATCATCAATCTGCCAAACTACTTTTCTTTTTGACTCAAAGCCAACTTTTCGGCTTGCCGCTTCTAACCTTGATTTTAGTCCAACCAAAGCCAAGATCCTCCATAATCGGAGCCCTTTTAAACATACAAGTTAGCATTGGCAGTCTACAAACTAAAAGAAAAAGGGTAGACATTGCGTTCGTTTCACATGGACGTCTGCCGTAGGTAAACTCCTAGTTTGGGCACAGACGTGTACTGCTGTTGTTAGTTCCAAACAGATCTAATTTATATTTCGTTATGCTCATCGTCAAGCAAACAATCGCCAGTGATCGAATTCGTTCTCGCTAGGATGAACCAGCTAGTGCTAGTCTGAAGGATATTCGAACTTATAATCCCTTGACTTGCAACTACAGGCTTTTAGCTGTTTGGTGACTAGTCCAATTACCACCGCTTAGTTTAAGAGTGTACACAAAAAACTGTTATGATCACCATGTCTTTATGAGGTGTTTTGGTCCCATCGACCTAGATTGAGCGTGAACTTGTTACGCATTAAAACACATTTATTCTTATGTTTGAGTTTTTCGTCCAAACCAAACTATTTCGAGTGAAACTTTCTTTCGTTATGGGCATCGAAAAACTGTAAGGATGATGGTGATGTCTCTCACAGAACCAATTCGTTAGACAATGGGTTTACATTAAGTAAGGAACTGGTCATTAATTTGTATTATCACAGTATTGTTACATAAGAGAACTTGATGGATGAAAGTGCTGTGTCCATCAGACAATCAGGACGTTAGAAACATTCTACTGAAGCGTGCTTCGTTGTCAGTGTTATCATACCCTGAACCGAAGTTATACGTAGATCACTGGACTGTCGCTCACGGCACAGTTCATCATTCACAATCAAGACAAGGTGTGGCAGGTTATCAGCTGACATTCGCTTTATGGCTCCTAGCCAGAAATGCACGTGAGACGAGATCATTATGTTCAGCGTTCGGCAGGGGCTGTTTGTCCGGAAAACACGCCGGTAAAGTTTGTCACTACTAACATGGCGCTTCCACCAACCATCAACAGTCCTTTAGAAACAACAATAGTTGAAAACGGACAATCATAGGATATCCTTAATATAAATAAGACAGTTTTTGTAGTCATACAGTAAGACCATTTATACAGTGGCACTGTGCACTCGAATCTTCACTGAAACAATGAATTCATGATAAGCCAACAGAGGACGTAAGCTGACAGATAGCTTCACCTTTACCACTTGTGATCTGCCAACAACTCCTAGGCAACACCCATAGTACATCGATTTTTTGCTATCTTCGACAGCCGCTAATAATCGTAGATGACGGTAGGCACACAATCCTGCTAGTCAAGACAAAATCTTGCTGTGTGAATATTAAAAAACCACACTAAAGTGACTACGTTAGTCTGTCACTCTTTCTATCTGGGTTCCCCATGAACCTTCCCCGAGCAAGCCAAAGTCGTTCGCTTTCACCATACTTCAACGTCTAGTGGTTGAAAGTGTTTTCACTTTATCATATTTACAGTCTGTCACAGAGTGCCATCCAGGGCCTCGTCTACCGCAAAGCCCAATAAGAAAGAGGAGTCTGAGCGCCCATGTCTCAGTTGAGATGCTGAAGCTTGATGCTAACGGCTATAAACCATAACCGTGTCAAAGATCGCACATGCTTCCAGGAAGTTAACAGACCCCCCGAGTACACCTCTTGTTAGTGGATACTCCTAGAATGCTGTTCTGTCAACTGAACCAAAGGAGATGGTGCATCGGGCACAATGTGAAGAGATTACCATTATGACAACAGTTATGACGAAACCCAGCTTGCTACTCATAGGTAAGTTACTTACATATTAGGCATAGAATGCGAAGTACAACAACGACAAATGGCATCATGATACTTAAATTCAAGCTGTTTCCCCGTTAGCCCGCATAAGTACGTGAACTCCTTTTGAAAATGAAATGAAAATGAAATGAAAAAAATGCTGATCTTTCGGAACGACAACGTCGACTCGGAGTTTGCTGGACAAAGCTGTCATCTATTCAACTAAACTTCGGCCGATATCTTTAAAAGTAGCGGGAGTTTAGTTTAATCTTGCAATCTTCTAACTTTTCAGTGGCTTGACACTGATTAACACTTTTATTTTAGGGGGCAGAAAATTTAACAGGCCACTGAAAATAGGAGATGGTCGAAAGATTTGCTAACAGTGAGAGTGACCAGTTGAGCTTTTTAAGCGTTGATACCAACTATGAATAGATTTAAGATTGACCTTTTAGAGTGCCTCACTCACATACAGCCTCCTACTACCTGTTGTTTGGATGAAGTAGAAACGATTCCATAAGCTCCCTGTAGCAACGGCCTGCCCCATCACAATAACACGCTCTGTCCATCAGGCCTGTCACTTCTCACTCAAATGTCTCACGAGTTCCAAGTCCTCTGGGCTGATGAAACATATTCCGGCGAACCTCAGTAACTTACAAAGGTCGCATCGACACACAACTGTTGGTCTCTGACCCGGGTGTAACCTTACGCCTATGCATTATATGCTGGATATATGACCAACATGTCTGATGTTGTCCGGTGGGTGCAATCTTGTGATGGATCGGTCGAAATATGGAGGGTTTATTGTGTCTGTTTACTTAAACTGATTTCTGTTTTACCATTAAGTGGCTTTTCGTCGGACCGCAGAACGAATTTGGCGTGTAGCATTACACGACCGGAATCAAACATATGCTTTACCTTGACTTAAGGTCTTGAAAGCAAATACGTAACTGATAAGTGAGAGCTATATGATCACTCTATCTCTACGACTGACTTGGTGATAGACGTTACTAGATGGCACAAACCGAAACTTAGTCATTATCAGGTATAGACATATGTTGAGAGAATGCTGCAACAAACGCTCGTTGTTGTCTGTTCAACGAATACCATAGGGGTGCTGATCAACTAATTCGAACTCGCCACTATCTAGCTTGCCTACTCTGACATACAAGCTTTCGGCAAGTGGTAACATATCTGTGTGTGTTCGGGGTTCAGAACATTAGTGAGCTGGTGATAAAAATATTCTCCAGTTGATTCTAGACTTTAGCCTGTTTGGAAGCATTTGTCAAAATATCAAACCGACAGGTTCGTGACGTGAGTATTCCATCGATGTAACCATACCATCAAGTGTGACCGATTAAAGTCTGTTGCCAACCGCAATGAGGTGAAGCAGCACTTCCTCTATGTATGCTTTTAAAACAATCTCAACACCGGCTGACTAGTGGCTTAAGCCGCAACACCTCCGGACAAGCGTACATTGTACACGCATTGTGACTCAGACGTTTTTCTGAAAGACAGCAGATATCGACAGGTGGAGTTTGCAACATAATTTCAAAAGCTACCTGACCACCAAATTGTTCTAACATTGAAGTTAACAAGGCTTGATGGTATCTGGGGGTTAATAAGGGTTTGTCACAGCCAAACAAAGATGGTGGTTTAGGATTTGGCGCCTAATCCTTTAAGGTGTGGCTTCCGGCGTGTGAAACAAATGTAGCCTCCCTCAGCTGTGTATAAAAACAGTACTGGGGAACTATTTAGGTGAGTTACTTTGGTGAAATAGAGTATGATGTTGGAACAAGATAAGTCACTGCCACCTCGGTCATAGAGTCAGGCTAATAGGTTGAAATGGAACTCACAGCTGGTATAAAATCAACATGTTCAAAATTATTACTTGAGCAGGTAATTTGTGGTTGACTATCAGGGTCAAAAACCTTACTTGTGAAGCAGTTTGGTTAAACATGGGTTTATCATCTCCATGGGATTCGGTAAACAGTAGATGCTTTCGTACACTATTTTGGTGAAGTTTAATCATTCAGAATTTCTAGTACACTGTGCAGCGGTTTTCGAGGGAAACCCAACGGTTAAAAGAATTTTCAGGGTACGCTGATCTAGTGTATTATGCGTAGTCAGCCAGGAAGCGTATGTCTTCTGTTACCTGAGGCCGGTACACAGAACAGTTTTTAAAACAGTCGATGCGCTTGGTACATCTTTTTTACCTGTTGCAGTCGGTGATTACTGAATCGTAAGCTTCGCCCAGAGTTTGTCCGCGGTTGATAAAGATTAATGATATACAGACTGCGCATAGGCTTTCAGACTTTGTTAGTGAATTCAAAGTTATATTATGAAGTGGTAGTATACATCTGATCATATTATCATAAAAGATCACTTGTGCTATTTCACAACACAATCGACAGCCAGGTATCTGCGACATATCTGGGGAGTTCTGTAGTTAGCATAAGGATGCACCTGATGGTATCGAGCTAGTCAATCGAATCATCGAGTTTTTTGTGATTTGCAAGACGCACATGGATATATCAAAGTTTGTGCACTAATCATACAAAACTATTGGTAACTGTATTCGACTTCTCATCATGAAAAGTTTCAATATATCTCCCTATTCTTAAGTCTAGTTGTTTGTGTTGTTTACTTTTTAATAATCCACTATTTTACACTGAGCTGTTTTGAGTGAAACACAAGTTGTCATACTTAGACGTTTATATGTCGTTTATCCCACTGGTTATCGTCAGGTTGATAAATACTGTGTATGATGGAACTGCCAGCCTTCCTCCGGAGGCAGCCAGAATGAAACGTCCTTTCAAAGCAAACACAATGACGGCTCCCTTCAAACAGGTAACAAATTAACGTATTTGTGTGTGTGCTTTTATGTTAATCAAGCTGCTTTCATATGACCAGTTTGAACAGTATTTTGTGGGTCTTACATTAGAAAACATCCATGTTATGTTTCATCGTTGTTTATGTCCAGATCAAAGTCTGGCATCCGGAAACAACAATCAAAGGTTGCAACCACGTCTTCACAGAGATGTTGATAGGATGGTTGCAGATTGATAATTACATGCAGCTTCTAGTAATAGTCGGAATCTAGATAAGGATCTTTACTAATCATGTGAACATAGTAAGCTTATCACAAACTAGTACACGTATTCGTCGGATAACACTGTCCTCGAATAACCTGGCCAGTTTACTATGTATACCAAATAATGCATACGATTTGAGTGACATGGTCTAGTCGGAGATGATCAATATATTTTATTCAAATTGGACATTACTCACAAGTGACTCTAACTGTTACATTCCCCTAGACATTTACGTCATCCCGTTCAAAAAGGAAATGCTATGCTTTGGTTTCGCTTTTGTTAGAGCTAGATATTGGTACAGATCTTTGAAAAAGCTCACGGTAGAATTTCGACCACGCTTTCAGGAAGTAATCTTGCTGACCGTACATTATGCATAATTAAGTTACAAATAAGTCGTGTGGCAGATTTATGAATTTAGATGAGACCCAACTGTGAAAGGTCAGGGCTTCGGCTGGATTCTATGCTCAACAGTGATGTTGGTGGATTCCAGCATGGATCATTTGATGGATTCCATATGAGACAGTGGGACGGGTGGGTAACCGAGTCCAGATGAGAGTGGCGTGGCTTCATAGCTCAGCTGGTAGAGCGCTTGCCGCGTTGAGGCATGGTGTTTCTGTTGCTAGTTCGAATCCAGCCGAAGCCCTGACTTTTCACAGTTGGGTCTCATCTATATAATTAAATTAACACATAGAAACGCTCAGCCACACTCGCTTGATAACAGTCATCAGTTTTTAGTGTAAAGGTGGGAGTAAAATGGTTTGAAACTAACCAAAGTAGACCAAAATCTTATTGTACACTTTACCACAGTTATGTGACCGAATATATGAGGCGTAAATGCTTAACATTTCCATTTGTATTATCATTGAGTAACACACAAGGAGCATCTCGTTTTCATCTGTAGCTAGTTTGAACTGAGTGGATCCCATTTAGGCAGCGTTACTTCTACTGTTCAAATAACATTTTTGCTCTCTATATTACACGGAGTTCAATTTCACCTGCGATTAGCATAAAACGTAGAGTATCTGTTTGGTTCCAATCATGAATTCTGTGAAGTTGATGTTTATGATAGGTATTGACAAAAAGCTCTTAATGATAAATGTTAGCTAAATGTTCTTTAAACAAAGGTTATTTTGGCTAATTACGGTACCTGGTCATCTGTGCAAGAACATTTTCAAATTAGAGGCAATCGCTACACTATAATGATAATGAGAAGTCATTAGTGAAAGGATACATTTTAACATATTTGATCACAAGACAACTATTGTGAGTGTTTACGTTTATTTTATTTCACTCTTTCCTACCGGTCTTATGTGTAAACGCACAGAATTGGCTAACCGCTCTGAAACTTAGTCGGCCAGTAATTTTCCAAGGAGTAGTCTTGAACATGGTAACATTTGAACTGGAAAAATTTGTGTTCAACTATCAGATAAGGTACAGAAAAGAGTTACAGTAGACAATGGCTGACTAAAGTAAAAACTCGAGTGATTGGAAATTGCTATTAAATGAAGGAAAATACTGCAGCACTTCAAGAAAGTTCCTCTTCCTGGGTTTCATTTCATAGTCTTTCATTGTACTGGTTGGCTAATCTACATTGTACAAAGAGTAGATATTTGTGTACAAAACGCAGAGAATTCAGATTCGAGTCGTTGCTTGTGTAAGTTGTCAGATAAGAGATAAAATTGCTTGTGGCTGAAGTATGGTGACATTGTAGTCGTAAGGACAATAGTGATAAATGTTAGTTATTTCAGTATATGGAAGTAGCTATTCACACAGTGAAATGTCAATGTACTTACGATATAAGTCAGTCAAGTGCACATCACCAAGTATTTTGTTGTAGGAAGGTAAAAACCCAGCAATGTCCTGCACTTGTAATCTATAGCTGCCCTTTGCACATATTTGTCTGACAACTGCAGTTATAACTGCATTTTATAATTCTACTTCATAGTATATTTGTATGGGGTCAATTCAGTCCTGAGCCATATTAAAATGCTAAAGAGACTTTCAGTTAGTTTCAGTAGACGTTACACTTCATTTATTTCCAGACTGAAGTCGATCAACCGTTTGTGGTAGACATACAAACTAGCGAGCATCCAACATGACCTCAATTGGGGTTGATAGAAGTCTTTTGCATAAGGTTGTCTTCACTGACCAATATCGAAGTGGCCATACATGTCGAAGAGTCGAATACACGACGCGTGAATAATTGCGAAAGTGATAAACCACCACATGTAAATGTGGTGGTCTATCATACTGACCGCTATTCATGGATCATGGATTTAAGCACTCGGCTTTCGTGGTGTTGATGATATCCAACAAAGTCGAAATAACAGTATATCACCTTGTTTGGGGTCAATGTGGCTAACTGTTTGCAAAATACTACTTAGCAAGTTGAAAACATACGACATCTTCGACACAATTCACCGGAATAACAAAACTATCCCTTTCAGTCAACGTTTCTTAAACTGTTTTGAATCACAGAGCCATCAAACATATCCGCTATAGGCACGTCGATTTGAGTAACACCATTGTCGCGCACACTTCGATGTCAAATTTATATCCTAATAGAGAGTTATGCGTTACGTTCTTTTACAGTAGTTGCCATAGTTCATATACAGGGAGCTACCCCCCTTACGTGTCACACCGTGTCGAGCTGGGAACGAAATGAATGAACGTTGTTTGCTCGGTCCACAACTCAGCACTTGACGAACTTAACTAAACGATCAACCGCAATGTCAATTCGACTGTCAGCCTGTCGTGTGCGCTGTGATTTTGTCGAAAACATATAAGTTGTGGCGCGTGATAGCTGAACGGAGTAGTAACATTACCGACTGACATGTTCGTTTAATTCGGGCAAACGTGTGAGCGTACATAGACAGTCAGCTGACAAACTTGTTTGGTGAACGTGACTAGCACTCAAGTTGATCATGTTGTGTACGACTGATAACTTTTAGCCACCAACCAAAACGGATGACATTTAAAACATCTCAAGTTTAGCTGATGTTTTTTACTAATGACTGACGTCATTGTAGCACAGCGGTAAAGTCGGGTAAGCTGAATAGCCTCAGCCATATCACGTGTCGAACTATGGTAAGTGAGTGACAGTTGTCTACCAAAAAAGTGAACTTTTATTTGATATGTTTACACTGCTTTTGTCAATCACTTGTGCGTTTTATGGACGCCCAATCAAATAAACCGTCCTACACTTGGTCTGTTGTGGTCAATTAAGTGATTGACGAAATTTTTGATCAGTTACTTAGGACGTGACCACAATAAAGCGAATGGAAAATATGGATGGGACTGCATGTCCTTTCAGCATGTGTTTAATGATTGGGCTGCAGTTCGTAACAAAATTGATTTTAATCGGCTATTTCCAACAGGCAAACAGCGTCAAAATGACCGTTAGTTCAGTTCCACTTGGGTTATTGCAGTTTGATCCGAGTCACGAGAAAGGTCTTTTCAACTAGCTATAGAGCATGCAGGTGTACTTTCCTCTCCAAGCAATTTCATACGTCCGTATTTGCTTTGGTTGGACATGAGACAGATCGATCGGTTGGCTTGTTGCTTCGCACCCATGTCTTAGGCTTAGCAGAATAAATAACTCCAAATTTGAGGTAACTATCTATCATGTGTCACTTCTTAATCATATAGCAACATACTGTTAACGAAAAGAAGAAATGTTGGATTCAGTCGAAAAAATGCGGAACGTGATCACCAGAACCATCAGTTTTACAATTTAAACAGATAGTTTACAATAAGATGACCTCAGTAAGAGGTCAGTTGTCTCTTGGGCTACCGATTTATATATTTGAATCTCAAACGTTGTCCTGCAAAATGCTAGATTCTGGAGCAAGCACTGGTGACGTCATGTGTGCAGCAGACATTCAAAATACCGATTGAAAGAGAAGGTTCAAACAAGCATGAAATTTTTAAGCTCGTAGACACCACCAAAGTGATTCACTAGCGCGTCTGCGGCCTAGATGAGAATATAACTTCCACCCCGCTGAATGATGCTTCTTATCTTTACTCATCGAGAACATCAGAACATTCTTGGTACTCTTACATGCCATCCAGTCGTCAGTGGTTGGTCTGATGAACACTTGGAGTGACATATGCTCTATGGAAATATGAGGCACGTAGTCCAACTAGAGTAGATTCTACAGTTTTACTACCTCGGTCATAGTGTGGTGGATTGTTAGGCCGGATGTGTGAGCGATCCAGCACTCAGTGGAATACCTTGACGCAGGGGGAGTTACATCCAAAAACCCTCAACGATCGGATGGCGGACAACGGGGGCAATCGGATTAGTCATCGCTCGACCGAATCGGACCAACGGGCGAGACATGGCACGCAAAATAAAATGGACAACGAAATCGGAGGCGCGATTATTCCAACACTCGGGGGATTATCTCGACACCACTGTGGAAAACGATTAAAGCTCACTGTGGATAAATGGAGAACAACACGAGCGACCGGACGAGTCATCGCTCAATGAAATCGGACCAACAAACGAAGAACGGTAGGCGAACCCCCCCCCCCTAGACGGTTCCGAGCACACACAAACCAGGCAGAAGTGCACATGACGCGTGATCGGAAACCTGGGGGTGTTGTAGACTGGAATGTTGTAGACTGGAATGCCTTTTCGCTACAATAGGTCAAGAAATGGGGTTCCCTCATGCTGTTGTAGCGCCTCTGTTATAGACAACCTAGTTTACATATACGATCTGCGATGCAGGTAACCCTTGCTGTAATCTCAGAGTGTGTATACATCTTTAAACTCGGTAGCCCAGGGCTCAAAACCATAAAACACGACGAGAAACTCACACTCACATCTTACTCATCATCCAGAGATTATGCGGCACTCCAAGTATGTGTCGACTCAGATGAAACAAGCAATTAACAGACCCAAGTGACCAGCCACGAATCAGCAGCGATTAACTCTTGCAACGACCGACATCTTAAACGGCAAAGCACATAAAATTCAAACCATCCTCATCATCTAAACAGTCCACTATAGACTGTAATGTTGGCTTTAAAAACTAGCTGAACTGGTAGTGTCCATGCACACTGCTAGTAGATGAAACTTGTTCAACACTTCCCAGAACGTGGTCGTTCAATGTTTGCTACATGGCTTCACCGAAAATGATATCAAGGATCTGCCTGCAGTGAATAAAACAACAAAATAACGATTGTTTAAAATAGGCGATCACGTTAACTTGTCAGCCCATGACCGACCGAATGTGGTCACGCTCTGATATAGGCAAGTTCAAACAGAAGTTTCACAAGCATAACAGAAATGTGAACCTGCCATCCGATGAAAGCCCCCTTTGTATAGAAGTCAACGAACAGTTACCTGTGCCTCGATCAATATGAACCTTAAAAAAGACTTGAATGCGGTGATGGAACAAGTAGAAATTTACAACTGAGTAATGAAACACGCTTGCATAGTATCGCCAGATCATAAACTATATAGTTGACGAACTATCAAATGTTCTTTTATTAGTAGGAATTGCATAACCGGGCTAAAAACACTTGGAAATTCGAGATAAATGACATAATGACAACTTACTAAATCGGTTAAGGTTGTACACTATGCATAAAGTGAAGTTTCACCATGTGATGAGATGCCTAATCGACAGATTTTATGATACCGATTTCATACTTCGAAGCTTTTATTCAACTAGTCGGTCATATTTGTGGTTCATAATGTGCCGTTACTGTTGCTTGTCATGAGTATGACAAATATGCTTCAAGTCATTTTGTCACCCTATTTTGCTTTTTTACAAGGAAATTATTTTATCCGAGAGTTAAAGGTCTACAAATCAAATGAGTTATTCCAGAAGCATTCCTCCATTATTTTGATGCCAGCCAAGCTGAAAGTCCTGATTGTTTAGCGTGGATGTGGAATTTATTGATTCGCGATAATGTAAACGTCCCTGAAATGTTGTAGGCAGGCTGATCGATACTTGCGTCTATTTTTACTAGTTCCTTTCCTCAATAAATTAAATATTCGGCCACAATTATTTTGCCACTACTTAGGTAATTCATTGTTTTCAAACCGTTAACCAAACCTCCAAGGTATTTAATTAGAAAGAGTGCAATAAAATGTGGATCGAACTCAAAGTGTAGCACTTCGGGCAGTTATTCTTTGGTAAATTTCAAATGTAGAGTGGTGCTATTTCGGATTGGAAATTCCAGCTTACGAAAAGCTGTGAAGCAGAATACTGTATGCTTCTTATTGTCACATGTATTTTAGATGGAGAATATTCAAACATTTCTGAATGCTGCCGGTGCTTATGGTGTTCCACGAGCCAGTCTTTTCCAAACGGTGGATTTATACGAAGCACGAAACATGGCTCAAGTACTGAACACGATCTTGCAGCTTGGTACTGAAGTAAGTCTGCCTTATTCTTTCTAATTTATATTGTTTAAGGGTAAGTAAATGAAACTGCATATGGTTCAGCGCAAGCCACCAGTGATGGCGAGTGTAGACAAACGCCTTTCAGACAGTGTGACAGTCTAATCTGTCAGCTGACGTTTCAAGGGGTTTATTTAAACTGGCCTATCAAAACTGTTGACAGCATCCTGCGGAACTTGTGAGCTTCCTTAATAGTCTGTCTAAATACCTGGCCGTTTTTGAACAAACGGAAATGTGTTAATTCGGATGAACGAATGAAGGTCACATGACGAGTGAGAAATTTTGAAAGGATGGATGGCCGGTGTTCAACAAAGGTCATGTGAACGAAGCTCACTCATATAGCCAAAGCGACAACGCGTTATTTTTTAGACTGATTATTCAGTCAGTACACCTCTATGAAATTGCAACAACCCAGTGTGAGGGCATGGTAGTTCTTGCAAGACATGCTTGTCCGATCACTGTCATATATGCACTTCAAGCTTTCTTTTGTAGCTTTCGCAATCAGTTAGACCGTTCAGCCGGCCCCGTGCGCGACAAGAAAGCAGCAAACTGATGCCCTGTTTCTGTTAGAGTTCGTTTGCAATATATGTCTGTGCTATGATATGCCACTGAACTCCGGGCCCATCTTCTCATGAGACAACCTTGCTGCCCACTGCACCATTCTTCTCAGGTTAGGTCCAATCGAATTATTATAATTAAACTTTAGGCCACATTTATTTGCGAATGATATATGGGTTTTCCTGTCACCTTGAATGGATGCAGGATTTCTATCCAATAAGTTCTCGTCAGTGGTCCCGGGGCTAGCATTTTCTATCCAGGTCGATTTAACGATAGGCCTTAAGCTGGTTGGGTAGTATTTTGATTGTAGTTCGGTAGACGACAAGGGTTGCGCACCATTTCCATATTATTACAGTCTGCACATTCATATAGAAAATCAAGGCCAAGGAAATCGTTATGCACATTCTACTACGTAGGGCTTCTTTTGTGTTTTCTTTCATTTGTTAGCAAGATTTGAAATTTTCATTTTTTAAGCTAGATCATCTTTTGTGCCACTCCATTCTATGTTAATGTGTAACTATATCGTATTTTTCCTCACCACAGTGTCAACGAAACAATTTCAACGGTGAAACTTGCGGTCCAAAACCCACGTTTGAAAACAAACGGGAATTTACTGAGGAACAACTGCGAGCGTCTGAAGGCATAATTGGCTTACAGGCTGGGACTAACAAGTTGGCAAGTCAAGCAGGAATGAGTCATGGTGGACCACGACATATCACAGACATCAAAGTGGACGCTGCCAGCAAAGAGAGCCAAGGCGTGATTGGTTTACAAATGGGAACTAATAAACTTGCCAGCCAAGCTGGGATGAGTCATGGTGGTCCTCGTCACATCACAGACATCAAAGTGGATGCAGCCAGCAAAGAAAGTCAGAGTGTGATCGGGTTACAAATGGGATCGAATAAAGGAGCCAGTCAGGCTGGAATGAGCCATGGCGGACCAAGACATATTACAGACATAAAAGTAGATGCAGCAAGCAAAGAAGGACAAGGTGTAATCGGATTACAGATGGGATCGAATAAGGGTGCCAGCCAAGCCGGTATGAGTCATGGTGGACAGAGACATATAGCCGATATAAAAGTAGGTGAAATGTCCAAAGAAGGAGCGGGGGTAATTGGTATGCAAATGGGTTTGGGAAAAGACCAAGTTGCATCTCAATCCGGGATGAGCTTTGGAGCACAGCGTCATATTCTGGACAGTCATTAAGAGTGAATGAAATGTCTAGTTTTCCACAAAGCAAATAACCAAAATCTCAAGTTTACCCCTTGGTCATCCCAATCATTTGATTGTTGATGGAGCCTGTCTTGGACAAAATACTTCTTTTCACTTTTCGGTGTGAAACATCTGTTTTTGTTTCGTTTCTTGGCTTTATTGTTTGCATTTCAATCGCAAAGCAAAGTAGCACTGTAACTGTTTTCTTTGCTGCTTGTCTCTTCCTTTATCTGTTGATTTTCAACTGTTTCGCTTAACAGGTGTTTCTGCACATTCTATTTGATATTTATCTTGATGGAAATAAAGTCAGCTTGACAAATTTGGTTTGAAAGATTATGAAATCGAATTACATCCAAAGGGCCCATGAAGCCTACCCTTCAAAATGAATAATTTAAAGAGGACTATTTTTTACCTTTATTAAGAAAAAACTAACACGCGTCCTGATAGTGTTGTTATTGTGTACGAGTTGATTACCTGTATTTTCAATTGACTCCTACTTTACTAACAGTAATGATGAGGAGGATGATAACAGTCAGTTTCAAAGCTTGCTTAATATCACACAGGAGCTCTCGGTCTAGTAATCTGGGATTAAGGTAATCGCAGGAGTTTTTGATTGGGTTCAAATACGATAAGCAGAATAGCTTGTGAATAGATTCAATTCAGTATTCTATGTTAATTTATCTTATCAAACCTATGTGATAGGATTCGATGCTAGCGCTTCACACGAAATAACGATTCAATCTAGTTAGTTCATAATCTTATCAAACTGCTCGTTTCTTATTGGCTTGTTTTATCCAACCATTTTGTTTGCTCGTCTGATGTGTTCAGAACATATGTTTCCATGATCAACGATTGTGTTTGCCTCCTACCGGATGAATGGTTTCTTCCTGTTTCACGTTCCAAGCCCTCAACTCTCATTACCTACAAAAAACAAATCCAGTTTAATTAAAACAGCGGGTCAGCTTCTCAGACAAAACTGCTAAATGAGTTTAAGATTCACGTGACTAAACTTCCACCAGTCAAACAGCGTGGACTATATTTAAAACCCAACGTAACTCGCGACTACGAATACTAAACAACCCGATCAATGTATACTAACCTCACCTAACAGTGTACCATCTACAACTAGAGGCTATCCATTTTCCAACCGAAACATCCGCACACTTTGGGATGGGAGATTGTTGAGCTCTACACGCAGCAGCCGCTTAGAATGGTGAGAGTACCTTAGACAACAGGAATCGAGAAGCAGAGATTAGTAACTATAACCGTTGCTAATCACTGATTGTTACTCAACTGGCAGTCCAATGATATACACCTAAATTAGACATATTTCCGAGGAGGTTCAGAACAAATGAATTATGTGCCTTCCGTCAACAATGGTCGATGAAATGGCCCACTCACCTTTTAAAGATGGAATAAAACGAAATTGATTTTGCCAATCAAAATGGCTAAGAGTAGCACAGTTAACCAATATACATTTGAAATCCTTCACCAACATCGAACTGGCATTTGAGTTTACAATGCTAATATTTCCTCCTGTTATTGTTTTAGAACCGCATCGCACGGTGCCATATTGTTCGACATATCGTGATTCAGCACGTCAGGAACTTGAAGTCCCATGCTTAGTCCGGAGTCCATCATGCTTGAACTCTAACAGGCTGCTATGTCAACTTCATCACGAACAGGAACTTACAAAATCATATGTTTAATCATGGAATACATTGTACCATTAACTGTTAACATAGTGCTTTTAAAGCCTCAAGGGAGCAATCCGACTGAATAAAGAATCTGATGGATCAATGGGAACGCAAGGCCGAAAATTTCGCTCATTCCCATTGTAGCTTACCAGAGGTCTACTCTCGATGGAAAGGTCTTGGACTATTCTTTGCGTTGTGGTTTGAACTGCTAACGCCCTTTGGTGTGAATGAACACCGAGTAATGTAGATGGTACAAGGAATAAAATGTTTACTCTAAATTTTAGAATACGATTGATAAGCATTGAATTTTTCGGCCTTGACTTGAGAAATTTCGATAAGACGATGTAACTCTTAACAACAGACAATCGGGGATTATTTAATTATATGTTGGATGGAATGTAATTGTATCAAACCACTTCCAGCTAATAGTTTAAGCTGTTGTCATCAACACTATATTTTGTTCTCATCATAGAGAATATGACGACACGCAAGTGGATGGCACATGGATTTTTGGGCAACAGCTGGTCGATTCATCCATAAGATGTTTGAGGCAGATTGAGAACGACTCAATAAATGAGCTGACAGTTGCATTTAGAACGGTAATCAGAAACGGTCGCGATAATTACCGGATGCTAATAGAACTTCTCATGGCATTCAAGGGAAGCGCTTTTATGCATAAAAAACAAGTCAATGTAGCTTTCAAGTTGAACATCACCCACAATTGATCGCAGCTGTCGCATCCCCATAGACTTTCCAGTAGGCCCCTTTCGAAAAGAAGCACTAGACTCGAGTTTCGCTCTCATTAGAGCTCGTCAGTAGTGCATATCATCGCCACCCCCGGGACTTGAACCACGGACATGTTGTTCATGAGGCAACCGTGTTTACCACTGCGCCATTGACCTCACGTTAGGCACGACCGAATTCTCATCGCATGTGAACGCTCAACCACTTTCGCTTGTGAGTAATGATCCCCGACTACTCATCAGTAATCAATGTAGCTTGTTGCTGTTCAGTTAAATATATTTATCATCTGCTTTCAACCAGACAATATATTTCCTGAAGAGGTGAATGGTGGAAGAATCAGAACGAAGCACTGAAACATCAGTCAAAACAAATGTTGTATTAAGAAACAGACGAGAACCAACCTGGTTGAATGACACTGTTGGACTTCATAGGTAAAAAACTGTACGAGAAAATTTAAAGCCTTTAAGCAAGGATGATCTTGAACTCGCTGGTTTGGTTGTACTTCGACGAATCTCTATCATTACGGAGTCATATTGTTACTGTTGTTATTACTAGTAAATTAAACTAATAAATAATTCGCAGTCAATGAAAAGGGCCAAGTAAACGAAAAAGACGTGGAGATAGTGTGAGAGGGAGAAGGAAAAGAAAAATAATTTTTCATCAGTCTTAAGTTACGCATACTTGTGCATTTTTGGTCGATGTTAGCTATGGTGTCTAATCATATTTTATCCGTTTGTTGGAAGAAGTTTTATAGAATGATACCATAAGCATATTACAAACATCGTATATATAACAAAACGTCTATCACCTTGGTGTCTTTGACCCATCACGTTCACTATCTGTTTTAGTTCCACCTATGAAATCGGATACAGCCAACAGAAAGCTATCTTTACACCAAATTCCTCATATTCTTGTGCCAAGTAATTGGTTGTTCACTCTACTGCGTTATTCAGGTTAATTATACACAGGTGTAATACGATAGGCTCTGAATAACTGTTAAAGATTATCCAAGCGACTTTTGTCGTCAACCTGAAAGTACTTCGCCTACAGGCTAGCTAATTGCTTTGAAGACACGTATATTATCCATATCACCGTTCACCTGATGCTAAGACCACACAAGCCCATTGTTCTGCAGTTGTAATTGAAATGAGAATTAAAAAAACCATGATACTAATCGACGTGAAACAGTCAGGTTTTGTAACTTTAGGGCAGTACCATGCACGATCGTGTTATATACCTTACGCCACATTACAAATAGAGACCACGTGGATTCCAGAGGTACCTCGAGTTAGTAAGTGTTAACCGCGTGTTAAGTAGCCTGTAAATCGACCTACTTCCTACCAGAACTACCAATTGCGTTTGAACTCCCTAGAAAAATGAAACCTACTAAACCTGTTGTCAGTCAAGTAGAAGCATTTTACCTAGGTGTTGTGAATCACATACTACATTTTCTTTGACGGGAAACACCCTTCTGAGAATGCTGGGTATTTTGTGATGGCTGTTCTTTATTGAGCACGGAAAGTTTTCAGTCCTGTAAAATCCAGTGGACGTACGTGCAACGAGTTGAGCGCGGTATCGTTATTTCTGGAAAACTTCACATAGAAATGCAAATGGCTAATTTTTGTGGTTCACTAAAACTGTCCAGAGTCTTAAAGCAAGAAATATTTTTTGCTCTATCACAGTTTTTAGTATGCAATTAATCGCAGCGATTAGGCGCTCACCATTTACAATGACGAATAGTACGTCCAGACAAGCAATAACAATGTCTATCTGTAGTTGGGTTAATAGACAAGGGTTAAACTCAAACTGACCAGTACTTGCCGTTGTGTAACAACAGCATTGCTCACAAAGTATGAAATACTTGGGTTGCGCAGATCCAGTCCAAGGCCAAAGATAGGACACCTGAAACTTAAAACTGATGGAATAAGGTTTCAACCACTATTCCTTCTTGTGTCAGGACAAAGTTCGGAAGTACTATAAGAGGAAGAAATCAGTTTGCCAGGGAATGTGTTACAGTTATTCACAGTCTTCGTAAGCTCGAAAATATCGAACAACATAGATTTGTTTTCTTCCGCTTCTTATTTGAAGGACCTTTAGTTCATATTACCAGTACTAAAGTTGAGTGACTTATTACAATTATTCAAAGCAACATACGAAAACAGCACACTTATTTATAAGATTTCACTCCTGAAGAGTCTAACTTTCATTTTTGAAGTATAAAGCATCGGAGAACAAAATTAAGGTTGTTCATCAAGTGTCTTAGATTGCTGCAGATCAAAGTTAAGTTTGTGTGACAACTGCTCACAACCATACTTATTTACTGAACTGATCCGCATTGGAAACTGGATTTGGTTCAGCATGACTGTCATTCTATTTCGAACTGAGAAGACCTGAATTCATTGATTCCTGTACAGACCTCTGAAATTTCAACCTAAAGCGAAAGCTCCTATCTCATATAAGAGTTTCTTAGGTGCGATCGTTTCTTCTTGGAGGCTTTTTTCAAGAGCAGTGAGTATTCCTCCTCAAAATGATGCTTCAATTTCCAACTAAGTTTGAAGCTTCTTGGACCAACTATACGTTGTCATCAAGCAAGGCGATATCATCGGCGTAGTTTCAGTCAACAGTTCTGTTTTCCGTGAGAGGTTTGATGTTATCATTTGTAAGCTTACGCTCAGTTTTATGCATGAATTCATCGATCGCACGGTCAAACAGCAAAGAGAGATTAGACAAGAATTATCAACTTCAGCTGCATCTCATGTCTGGTAGTGAACTGCTAACCCATATTTTATCCCATCAATTGCACGCCATTCGTATTGTGAGTAAATGCTTAAACTGACTGTTTTAATTAAGCGACTGAAAAGATGAAACGAAATGCCGACATCCTGCAACTTGTTTTTTCTCTGTTTTGATGGAAAGTGAACACAGACAAAAGTGTCACGTAGAATGTATAAATTCAATCAAGTCCGTTGAGGTAATGCACATACCGATCTCGAATTACTCTCCAATGACTGTCTTAAGGACTTGAAAGTTATGGGTTCCGCATCCGTTAGTTTTGATTAATTCTCGCTTACAAACGCGTAGTTGATGGCCTCCATTGCTGCAATGATCACCTGAAGGATTATCCAAAACACTCGCCCATCAACTGCATATCAGTTAGATAAAAAGTAACGAGAAATGTGAATTTTATAAAGTAAACATCACCCACGCTTGACTACAGCATTCATGTTCTGGTTCTTTTTAGCCATTTTCTTCCAAAAAAGGTAGCATCAAGCTCGAGTTATTTGTTTGTCGACGCTCGTTAGTAGTAGGCTGTTACTTTGTCACGGCTGGGATATGAACTCCGGATAGTAGCGACTCCCGAAATTATGGCTTTATCCAATTTCCACATATAAAGGCTCATCAAATTTTGCTAGCGAATAACTCTAACGTTGTTCGAACATCCGAAGAGGACGCACAATTCTCCTGCTGAATTCTGACGGAAGACTTCCAAAAAAGCTCAGTACGCGATGAACTCTTTTGACACAATCGCAAACGACGGCTATCCAAGAATTTGGATAATCTCGTAAGGAATATACATGGGGTTTAATCGTTCATGTGGAAAACTGACTACCTCATATGAGACAGTTCAGTAGGTGTTTTGTTACTCAGCAGAAACTAACCCAAGGGAATTGCAACGTGATTGGTATAGCCACTAATATGTTCCAATGAGTAGGCTTTTCCATGTTATTACGTACTCGCTTTAAAAATGAGCTGCGCCTTGTTGCATAACGTGCACCTTTGTTTGTGAGTAGCATAGCGTGATTCTTATGTGCGGGAGCTGAGGAGTACATTTCAATACCAGGAAGACGAGGAACCAGAAGCGGATATTGGAAACGTATATATGTATTATGTAAGACGTGTCACCAAGGCGAATGACGATGCACTGCTGTCTAACAGACGCGGATACACATCAGCCATGCAAAATAGTGTTCCCGATTAATTCTTCTATGGTTCCACATACCTTGTAATGGATTTCGTGGAATAACCAACCTACTATACAAGCCGTCGTTTCTGGTTACAATAGTATGACATCTTAGAAGTAGTTTAAGCTACTAACGTACTCAGCAAACGACAGTTAATATAAAAAGATATTTGTATTGTATAGATATTTATATTGTGTAACGTTTAATGACAGTGAAAGATGTTAAGAGATGAGGGCCTAAACACAAACTCTTTTTGCTCAAAAGTAAGGAGGAGGTTTAAATCTTTGAGAATTTAGAAACAAAACGGATCGCGCACATCCATGATGTGACCGTCAATTTAGCAACCTTTAGGCATCATCTAATTTCACATATTTTGAAGATTGGCTGTAGGAGGTAACGTTGTTCGCGTAGATAATCCCTCAGTAGTGTCGAATTCTGACGATATGGTGATAGACACCAAGCAGTGGGTATCTCGTCGGTTTCCGAAACCCCTGTAAATAATGTTGACAAGCTTGATACAAACCTATTGCTATCATTTTTGAAACTAGTTGACGATAGCGAAGTTCACTCTGGGGTCATTTCTTGTTTCGATAGTGTGGGCTAAATTTTAAAATCATCTTCCAGTGAATGTTGATGTGAAGCTTAACCACTGACTTCGTGGATCTCATCATTAATACGATTCGTTCCAGGCAAACGGAATCCATCTTCAATATGTTCAGCTCATATTTTTTGGAAATTATATGGTCGCTACCGGGTAAGTTGCCTATCTTCCGTAAGTTCAAATTTCTACCAAAAATGACTAATACAATAATCTCGAATCAGAGAGAAAGTCATAATGCCACTCCATACAGAATGTCCCCACCACATCTTTGTACTTTTGGGCTAGCTAGTATTAGTGATTATTAGACAAGTTTTGACTCAGTTTACGCTAAAATCTTTCACATTCGCCGCACAACAGGAAATGGGTGAGATCGAGCAAAGGTTTATAAACAATCAATAACTGGTTAACGAAACCAGTTTTAAAGTAACGTTAGAGCAGCCGGAGGATTTTGATTACTACAGCCTGAACTGCACTCACAGCGTTTGCAAGATCATCATCGAAAAACGTTGATAAACAATAACAAGGTAGCAAAGTTCTGATGAAACTCAATTCTTGTTCATGTAGAACTCATGGACAATGAACATCTTCACTCCAATTGAAAACTGAACTGTTGTCTAGGTGCAATTCAATAATACCCTGGATGTCTATTGTTAAACTGGGTAATTTGCGAACAACACTTGCAAATACAATAATCAGAAGTGAACTGCATGTTTATACACAATGCGGATAGCTTTTAACAGAAAAGAATATCAAGCTGAACAATGGATAACTGGAATGCAATTAAACTGAATGTTATTCGCTCGGACGTGAACAGTACCCAACATGTAGCATTAAAACTTATGACTGCAAAGTCCACTTTGACAATTTTATACGATGTTTAGGTAAGATATGTGAAGTTGCGTAGCTCTTTTCTACGGTATTTAGAAATCATCGCCTGGGTTCAAACTCCATCGACATTCATTAAACAATGTTTAATAGTAAACTTAAGGCATAATACAACTGTATGAAAGAAACAGCTTCAATTCATGGTGAAGTAGCATTTGTGTGACTGGTTACGTGGTCTACAAATCGGAAAGGAGACACAGATCCCAGTCCGTAGCTTTATGGCAGGCAACCGATACTAGTTCACAAGCTATGTGCCAATCATTTCACAAGCACTTATTTTTCCATATACTGAACAAGGGTTGATCCACTCACATTGTTTTCCCGATATTTGGCCACAAGGCTACATTTCAGCGTTAGTAGTTTTGATTCTGTTTTTACTTAATGGAAGGCGATAGTAGGGGTGCTGGGGCCATGCTGTTAGCCAGTTATGAAATATAAACCCCATATTATTGTAGGTACTAATATAGTACATGACAGCGTGGATTGTAAACGACACTGGTCTTACACAACCAAACGCATAACTTTTAACAGTGGTTGCAGTCTGACCTATCATTAATGAGTAGCCCTCCAATTCATTGCAGTGTTAACATTCTCATATTGTCTACATTGTAATAATATGTTGCAGTATGCCTAACCTTAAACATGAAAACAAGCCACAGTCGCTAATTTGTTGTTTTCTACTTGTTATCAGAATAAGAATTATGTCTAATATTTGTTATTGTGGAGCTGTGATGAAATAAACCCGCCAAGATGAGGACACAACTGAGTGCTATTCACTATATGCACCTGACTCTTGTCATTTGAGCATCGCGTGATCTGCATTGTCTGTTCTGAGTGCACATTCAAGAGTCGACACAGCGTGCAATTCTCATTGAACGCCACCAATCTGTCAACTTTTTCACACCGTATTTTCTCATGAGTACCGAATTATGGTTTCTGCAGTTTTTAACCAACTTATAATGTAACCTAGATTGGCAGCTTTAAGAAAGTTGGCTCAACGTTATCTGGTCTTCAAGACTTATCTTGTGATTACAGTCCGTAAAGTGTACACACATGACAAACAACAGTTTGTCATGGTTGCCTGAAACGACTGATTAGTCAATGATTTGCCTCGCTTTTTTCGCAAATTTCCTTTTGATTTCTACTATTCTATAAGGTATACAGTTAAATCTTGAGCCAATATCTTGCCTTGATCAGGTATATGAATTACAAAAAATAGTGCTCTGTTGTTGTTTAAGATGATATTTTTATCGCAAGAGAAAATTCAGCTAAAGTTTCCCTTTGTTCAACCTTGGTCTGTAACGATAATCGTCCGGTTCCTTAGTTATTTTTTAGTATGTATTAATTCTGGGCCAAGATATGTCTGTGGTAATTGTTTACCAAAACCCTACTGTTTTACAAAGGGGTGTGCAGCAACACGCACAGAAAATGTTATTTTACGTTAACCGTGGACAGCCAACGCTATTGTAGTGAAGCATCAAGGAAAAGAATATTTTTTGAAGTCTACTAAGTGTGTTTGAAAGAGTGAGCTGAATTACATATGGATGAGTGAAACCTGACTTAACTTTACGGTACAATTATCCACGCTTCATGTCTAGATTCTTGAATCTCTGCGTTTCAAATACATCAGACACATCTGACACACAAGGATATGTCGCATCAAATTTTCTGTCTCCTAATTCAGCCACCAATGAAGGTTAGTAGACTCGACCAGTACGGAGCTGTCAAAACCGAATTACTGTGACAGGTAGGAATACTGGACAGTGGTACAGTCATGAGAATTAGAATATAGTGAGAGCAACACATGGATGACTTCTTATTCCAGTAATATCACAGACTGAAGACATGTAGTGTGATTCATTTCACCACGTAATAAATCGACATTTTTTACGCAGGTATCGTAAACAGACCTAACATCCTATTAAAGGATACTCGCACTCCTGTTTGTACCCGATTCAACCGCGAGAATAAAATATCATATAGATTGAACATCATCCACAATTGATCGCAGCTGTCGTATTCTCATAGTTTTTTTAGCCGGCCCTTTTCGGAAGAGGAAAATCTATGAGAATGTGACAAATGCAATCAATTGTGGGTGATGTTCAATCTGTACGAAAACCAAAATCCCTTACTACTCACCAGTAGTGAAATTTCACTAGAGAGTAGGCCGTTATTCCTTGAATTACCATGTTCAAGGGAATATTTGGCAAATTAATGATTAGAAAAATGACAGTCGTCGATCAGCATAACAGACTGAATGTTAGTTGGTTTCTACCTGATTGGAAGTGGAAAAACCTACTGACTGTTGACTCGTAACTATTCAGAAACCAAATCGCTGTTTCCGTTTTGGTCAACAGAATTATACAAACATCTGATTTCTGCAACAAATTTCAAACTAGAAATCGAAAACACCGTACGGTACAATATGGTGTGTACGGAAATATTTGGGCAACATTTTAACAGAACAGCATAGGTCTAAAGTGACAAAGCAACGGACGAATAGTGTAAACAAAGATGAAAAAACTGCGTAAACCAGGCAAAATTTACGATTTAAGCCTGTATCTTGTTATGGAGGTAAGCTAACTGTGGAATGGAGGTGCCTCTGTGCACATTGGGCATACCATTTGTTGACTGTTGTCTCATCTGCTTCACGAGGCACTTTTGATGCTTGGTAACGTAACGAATTCCAGACTTCTGGTCCGAACTTGATTGTATTCGACTGATTAACAAATAGGTTTCATGGAATTCACAAGAAATCTGTGGACTGAAGAAGATATGTTCTACTTATGTACACCTAGATCTGCATTACACAATTTAGAAAAACGGGAAAAGTGGCAGATGGGTTCAATTTCAGAAGGTCAGTTGTAGTTAGCACATGAACGAAAGAAAATATATGCGAATCAACAGGACAGCTTAGGTCTACTAAACCTACCGTAAGCTTACCTTGGCATGTAGAATACAACAGCGAAGTGGTGGCCAACAGGATAATTCGACCCACTGTTTTGCTGCTCGTTGCTTGCTGTAAATACGAGCAGCCTCACTTAGGAGATGACGAACAGCATGAATATTTAGCTCAAAGAGTTGTACGTGATCATAAGTACCATTATTGAAACGTTCCTAACAATCTGGTAAACAACCTGAGCGCTAACTCCGCTATCTTGGTCAATAATAGGTACTTGGGAGACAGGCTTAAAGGTTCAAGCTGCTCTGCCACTGAGGGTTTTTTATCTCAGAGTCCACGTAGCGAAATTCGTAATAAACGACCATATTAACAATCAACCATAAATTCACGCATACTTCAGGCTGTTGTTCAAACTAAAATACTTCCAAAATTCATACTGAGTTAATCTTACTGAATACAACTCTATAAACGGTAACGCGATCCCCACACGTCCATACAAAGCAAACAATAGACCACACTTAGTGTTTTAACAAATTAGATCACTGACCTTACGAAAGTAATCACAATGACTTAAACATATAACGTTCTACCGTCATCCATAAGGAGGTCCAAATAATTTACTGTTTTACCTATTGTTACCTATTGTTGTATTGAGAAACCGACAAAGCCCCCCAAACCAAAATCACTGGGTGAATTTTGTGAACGATTATCGAACAATATACTTCGATAATCACGTGAGCTGACAGCATTTCTAATAAAACTGATTCATCATCATCATAGACGGCAATACATCAGTCGTTCATATTGTTGCTTAACTGCCACACAATCACGAAGAAGAAAACGCAAACCTTGTATAGGAAGAGAGAAGAAAAAAAGGGAAGCGGAGGGGACCTAACTACTAAAAATACCTACTTCTATAGTCAAACTTGCGACGTCAAAGCGCCTACACCTTGCAAACAAACAACCGAGCTGTAAGTGAAAGCGAGGGGTCATCAGCCAGGCAGCTTCCTTACGGCCTTCACTGCCCCGCGTCATTAAGTACACTCACTTACACAGACAACTCGGACAAACAACGACAACATTCACGCCACTGAGATCGGTTAACCGCCATCTCACCTAACGTCTCAAGCCACCGACTTTGTGAGTCGCGAGGGCTCCAGCCCGTAAGACGAACCCGATCTACAGTAGCAAACCCCTTCGTGAACGATTTCATTTGTCTACGCCAGGTCATCATCTGTCCACCTCGCACCTTGTGCCAATTGACCGTAGCGTCGGCAAACAATGCTCGGTGTGGCAGACGACTAGCTGGCATCCTTAGTACATGACCTAACCATCTAATTCTGTGCAAGTATAAGGATTGAACGAAAGAACTCGTTTGACAATCAGTGCCAAACACCCGCTTCCTAACCTCTCCGTTGTTTACTACTTGGTGCCACCCGATACGAGCGATTGAACGCAGATATCGGTGGTCAAACACCTGAAGACGGTTCAAGTCTTCTACCTTGAGTGGCCATATTTTGTTGCTGTAAAGTAATACAGCCTTCACTGTTGTCTGATATACGTAACCCTTAAGCTTCAGAGAGATACTCTTCTGTCGCCATAAGTGCCTCAGATTAGTAAACACCGCTCTAGTCTTGGAAATACTGATTAGTAAAATAATGTTAGACACTGGCCGTTGCTTAGGTTCACTGTAACCAAGAAAGGTAGAAATAATCTTATTAGCAAACAGATTACCACATTTATTAATTGAGAAGGAACCCAACCATAAACAGCCTGAATTTCGGTTGCATTCTAACCAGCGACTGAAAAAACTTAGCCGAACGCGACAATAACCTCCCAATGGACCTGCGACTTCAGACCGGAAGCTCGAAATTTTCACGTTTGTACTCACTTAATTATCTAACCCACTATGTCGCATGGAATCCACGATATAGTCCGGCGGATTTTCTGTCAAGGTAAGATCCCCAAATTGTTCACGCAGTAATCCTGTTGTGCGTTGGAATTGTATTACTAATGAGTAGTGTGACAGATTGGATAATTTCGAGGAACCCCAGATGGGTGGCTGAGTCAAATGTGAGAATTTCCCAGCTCCTTGCTTAGCTTCGTAGCTCAGTTGGTAGAGCGCTATCCATGTTTGAACGTATTGTTTCTGCCGTAGGTATGACCACAGACGTAGCCCAAATTGTTCACAGTTGGGTTGATTTCACAGGCAGAAATAGTCAATTACTCTCACTAGTTAACCTATTTTGACGTAAAATTATCATTAATAATCTCATAAGTTTTAGAATGAATAAGTACTCTATTAAGGAGGTAGTTTGTAGACGGTTTATTTCTGCTAGCTAATGTTGTTGTATTCCATCTGGTTATTCAGTTGGCTTTGTAGTTTCCAGACAACATAACACCTCCAATCAACTGAACACTTTTTCATCGCTTTCTACATTCAAACACACAAACTCAATATTTTGTCACTTAGCTACGCAGTAACCCCAATGAGAAAAGGTCAAGTTATGTTTGAAGGGTATAAACACAATCATAGATCATGCAATCATCTAACGCCAAGAGCGTGATTTATGCTTTACTGGCATCCAAGGAGCGGGTGTGGTTGATACGTTGTACATACAAACGCAGACCGCATGATGTGACTGTGTGCAAACGTCCGTGCATGTAGGTTGCGTGCACGCAATTTTCAAGGGCGCCTGCACCGAGACACAGTGAATGATAGGAGCACTTTTCGAGTCTGTCTACTTAGAGCTTACTCTTTCCGGGACACGATCACGCTCGAAGCGGGTGATTCGTGGCCACGACCTGTCAATGAATCATGATATGTGTGATCACCAAGAATAACCTTTGTATGTTTCAGTAGTGTGATACAAAGTGGTGTTTCATAAATAACTGCACAGAACAAATGCTCGCCCAAATGACAACTTGGTAGACAAAAGATAAGCGGATGAAACGAATGACTTCAGATCTAACCATCAATAGCTGATTCACAGTCTAACTAAAAGATAAACTGAGGGTGATGGAGTGTATATTATGTACCGTAAAAACCGTACTAAGATGTATTCATTAAATAAAGCAGATAATCACAATGAAAATTCTTCTCTGGCAAGCAGCGTTTTGGCTACCAAATGATACATCTGCGAAGCTTTCAGAATAGTTATGCTCAGACCAACTTCTCACGTTTCATTTTAAATAAATGTGCATCTTTGAGCAATGTCGATGGACATACCTCCTTAGGTAATAGTGTTGTGAGCCAGGAATGCGGATGGCTCAAGGAGTATTTATTCAAGAAAGCAGCACATGGGTTAAGCGTTTCAACATGACAACAAACAAAGACATTCATCTGCGTACGATCCTTGTCCCACATCATCACGGTTTCCACAGATGCCAATGCTCACTTCTTTTACGTAACAAGAACCATTTCGTGCGGTGCTGCACTCCGATGTTTCTTCTTGAATTTTTCCTACAACTACCTCATCATCAAAATCTATGCTCTGGTCCCGCTACTGAATAGCAGCAGTGTGAGTAGTATTGCATGATCGCCCTTCTCTACTGCACTAATATACCTTGGTGCGGAGAATACTTTTTTCTTGAAACTCTGTGGAAACATTATATAGCAATATAAGAGTAAAGTCATATTGAACGAATGACTCAATCTGAGTCACCTATCAGTGCTGCTGCCGTCCTATTAGATACCAGATTCATGAGTTACCCTTTTATGGCCTAAGTTTTTTATTGTTCAATGGCCGCAAGCCTTCGACAGTATACTAACGGTTTAAATGTATTCATTAGGAAAATGGACTTTGCCCTCATCAGATTATTTTTGTCCATTAACAGTCACACAAATGCACAAAGTGGTTGCTCATCGTTCACCTAACTTGAAAGTTCAACCGTGTATCAATCAGAAATCGCATAGCTTGCAAATTAAAAATATCCGGTTTTAGCATATTTTAATTATTGCATCGCAGTTGATTGAATTTATAAAATTTGGAAAGGAGCTCAAACATTTGCTTAAGACTTATAAACGGTGCACTAATTGTGCATAAGAGGAGTTTAATTCGACAACTTGGTTTCTAATTGTTACAACGAAACTGGTGAACGAATGTGAGAAAGAGTTGTTTACCTAAATGTTTCAAGGGAATGACAGCCGTCATCCTCCCATAGCTAATGTAACCATCAACATGGTATGCAACATGACTATTTGTCACAATGATTTTCAAACATCAGTATGATCCATTCATAACCTAATTGCTCGCAAATACATAGTCATTGCATTCCAACGATATAACAGCATCTATTTCTTCAAGATAACGTCTAAAAGTCTATTTTTGAATCGTTGGCTTGTAGCGTGCTAGTGTGAACTTTAAATACACATTTTAGTTTTAAGGTCACAGCGAGATCGTGCTTGCCTACCACGTGTAACCAGTGTTAACAGTGCGACTCAGTAGAAGAAGATCACCCCATTGCGCTCATTGTCTGTGTGGAAGAGCTTCCCTGTTAGCCATTCAAAGCACATTGCGCATATGGACTTCTCATTCGATGAATGCATAACACTTCTCTTCTCTGAATGATTCTTGTCTATTGTCCAGTATATCTAAAGGCTAATATGTTCCAAGTCGCAAGGAGAGCAAGCATCTCAGCATGCAAGAACACGAGCACAGGCTGCCGGGCTGCTGGAGGTATTGGGAGTATAGTCCACTAACTCGCTATTTATTTTGCACAGTCAAACAGAAGAAAACCATAATCTCCGATAACGAACAGCACAACTGATATAAGTTTACTGCCTCTCCTACTTGACTGCAATTTTCTCATGTAAAAGTTTACCGGCAATATACAGTTACGCCACCAGAGTCAAATTTGTCAGTAGTCTATATCGTGGCTCAACTGGTATTCGAACTCGACTTCTTGCACCTAAGAAGCAGCTATGTTGATTGGTGCAGTCACGACGTTATACTGGGCAAGAAAGAATTAATAGACCTCAAGGCTAAGCCACACTTGCCTGTGAATATCAGGGTACTGAATTTGCCCATGCGATCACCAGATTTAGACTTCAGTGAATACTTCGGTGCTTGGTCGGGCGACTGTCACTCATCTGCACTGTATAAAAATCATCAGATTAGTGTAGGAAGAACTTTATGGTTTATAATAACTTACTATGATAAACAGTATGAGATTCTGTGGATGGAAGCTCTCAATACCGAGAATGAACATATACAAACAACTTCCTCCAATTACCCGACGGCTACCATGTCTTCATAATTTTAACGCTCAATTGCAAACTTTTCCAAGTTACGTCGTACATCAGTAATATCTTGAAGTATAACGCCGAAAATTAAAAGATTTTGTGCTATACTGCTGAAACTAATGAGCTGAAATAGGAATCCGATCGGTGCTAAGATATCCAGTATTCAAGATGTACATATAAATTTACAAAATAGACGTAATTGTTCGCAGTTAAGGTATATCATACATACTATCAGCGGAACTTTGCATATACATTACAATTTGTTCTACCGGCATTACTGGTTTCAAGGAGGCCATCAAACTCTGAATAACCGAACTTCTCTTATGTACATTATGGTGGACTAAATTCGCCCTCAGTCCGCTTAAATCGTCTGTGGTCATAATAACATGATGGCTAGCTGGTTACTTTTAGGACGATTAACCTTACATACATTTTCTCAAAGTCCTCCAAATCCAATATTCTTAAATCCAGTCTGGAAAAGTGGGCATCAAATATGTATTTTGGCTCAAAAACATTATTATCTATAATCACTTGTAGTGATCTGCGTAATGCGACTTCATTTGTAATGACATTTTTATTGAGCAAAACATTAACAAGCGTTAGATGAGTGATAGGTTCTTAGCCCTAGGATGTTAGTCACTGCAAAGAAGAGCGATATTCTTGCAAATTTGAAACACTGTTTATCTAAACTTTTAGTTGATTTGTCTAGGCTTGCTGTCTGATATTTTGATCTAGCTTGACTCATCGTTCAAGCTCGGTATGTTGGTCCTGTGAGGGAATTAAGTGATCCACAGAGAAACGGTAAACAAATGATTCGGTGTGCTCAGAATCATTACGACAAGTAACGACTAACGTCCATGTGCAGTTACCGTTAGGACGTCGCTTATGGACGGCAAACTGCACGAGGTATATAACGGACATGCTGAATACCAGAAATAAAGGGTGTTAACCTGAGCAGCACGTATAAATGATTGCAGTTACCTCCTTAGGACGTGAGTTGGAGTTAAGAACTTGGTCTAAGCTGCATGATTATGAAGACGTACCACCTCCAGCAATAACGAAGCTGAAGTCTTGTACTCGATTTCCTAAGGCGTCGGTTGGGAAACTGACGTGGATATAAAGACCGAAGACTATTTCAGATGGTGTTCGCTTTAAAATGTTAGCTTTATAATATCTACATCTTTGGCTGATTAACGGCAACCAAAAATCTGCTTTGGTGGGCATCGTTTTCTCTTATTTACTGTGACACCAATATGCACCACTCAGAATCATAATGGTTACTATGCTGACAAACTGAAAAACGTTTTTCCATCATGATGACAGTTAATTTCGATGCTGAACTGTAAATAATTAAACGTTTCACTGACAGCAGCGATAATTGGTAGACACGAACAAATTCCTTTCAAAGACTTATTCCAAGACCAGTTACCTCCGCAAAAACCAGAATACGACAGTTAGCTACCTTGATAGGTATTAGATAGGCTGCTAAGCAAGTTCCAGTGACCTGCTTTGAAGGAGTATTTAAAGGAGTATACACAAATGGAGGTCGCACATTTGAGTTGTACATCTTTCAATTGTGATGAGTATGACTAGCCTGAATAAATGTGAGCCTCGTGATTGAGCCGTGGTTACATTGTCGTTTAACTCAGCAGTCATAATTTCAGTGGAAGTCTTGCTGTCGTTGGCCAGAATCATAAAAATTAAGTTGACCTCTACCGATGGAATACAAACACGCAGTACTGTAAGACTTTTGTGTAAGTAAACGTTTCAGTGTAGACATTCTCTACCAACACATCTCTTAAAAATCTTGTTTCAGCTTGAATAGTATGTACATCTACCTGACCCAGTGAGTAGAACTAGGAATAACATTTCTTCAATATCTAGGTTAAAAAAATGAATGTGCTGCACATCCCGAATACAGTTGGTACGGCCAATTCTCACAACAAAATCCTTTGTACAGCAAGTGGACCCCACAAATAGAAGTAAATTTTGTTTAATGTTCTTGACTCCTTGTGCGAAGTTGAGGTTGGAATGCTTCGTGCTTGGCACCGAAAGTGGATTTTTCGCTAATTCGATTACATGAATGATACCCTTATCATAACCTCTATAGAAAAATGCCAAAAATGCCTATAGAAAAATTACCATGTTTAGTCCCAACTGTTTGACGTTCTCATCTTAACGTCTTATGGCAGTAGATGCAAATATGGTACTATGGCAACGCTATCCGTCAGAAATTATAGCTTCTCATCAACTTAAAACCAGGATTTTGATTACAGACTAGTCTTATCTTCTTTGATTGTGTCATCGGATATATAGAATGAAGCCTTCAGATAGATCCTGTACATAGAGTCAGTCAAAAGGTTCTCGAACCAAATGACTTTTAATTTCTTCAATAGGTGAACGTAAAAGAATCTGAGCACCCACAAGTAAAGTATTTGAGGAAAATAACTGACCAGAGCGGAACTTGTCATATGAAAGCCAAAATTGTCAGCGTTCTGTGAAGAAAATATGGATGTCTAATTTTTCGAATTCTCACAGACAGTTGAAGGGCCGGTGAAACATGAGTTTAGATACCATAAACTGTTCTATTCTCTGGTCAAGTCCCTTATTTTAATCTAAAAATTTATTAACACCTCTCTTCGGAAAATCTGACAAACGGTTTAAAGGATAGATAAGGGTGTGGAAAACACAAGCCGAAAAATGGAATTTCCAGTAATACACTCCACCATCGTCTCCGACAGACTATGATGACCATTCCGCAAACGTATTATAAATCGGACTCAAGCACCCTCAGAAGTAAACAGAAAGTTGAATTGTCATAATCTGATTATTAATAGCACTAGATCACGCCATCTTCCTGACAAATCGCACGAAATTTGACTTGATTCAGCGGTGTTGCACATATGTTCTACCGGTGACATCACTGAATTCCACGTGAAGGTGTTTCTTGGCAAAATACTTAAAGATGTCGGTCAAACTTTAATCGCAAACCCACTTCAACCTTTATCTGTTCCGTTAGCAAGATCCACGACTATGCCGCAGCATGTTTGCATCCAAGCGTTCATCTCCTGAATGATTAATTACCCAGACAGAAATGTAGTTACTGATGAGTAGTAGGGGATTTTGATTTTTCATATAGATTGAACATCAAAATCCCCTACTACTCATCAGTAATCGAATACCGCTCAACAAGTCAATGGTTTCTGTGATTTCAACTTGGAGAGAAGTCCTAGTCGAGGGGTCATCGATTGGAGTTAACAGACAGTAACTGTGTCTCCCCTCGAGGCGATCGGGCAACCTGACCATTACTCACAAGCGAAAGTGGATGAGCGTTCTCATATGATGATTCAGTCGTGCCTAACGTGAGGTCAATGGCGCAGTAATAAACACGATTGCCTCATGAACAGCGTGAACGTGGTTCAAGTCCCGGCAGTGGCGAGGATATGCACTACTGACGAGCTCTAATGAGAGCGAAACTCGAGTCTAGTGCTTCTTTTCGAAAGGGGCCGACTGGAAAGTCTATGGGAATGCGACAGCTGCGATCAATTGTGGGTGATGTTCAATCTATATGAGAAATGTAGTTAATTATGAATTCATTTTCCTGGGGCTAACGGAACGATTGATGATGTAACAACATATCTTTCTAGCTCCAGTAAGTTAAAAATCACACATCTGTCTCACACATTTAATCAAACTTGTATTTAGTAAATACTTCTACTGAAACTAGTGAATGGTACTCTTAACATAAACTCCTTCCTCCATAGTGTTTCAAGCAGGCTATTTATTTGATATATCTCGTTCGATACTTTGATCCTCAAACTAATGGAATAAGATTATTAACTGTTATGAAAGCGTTACACTTAGATGTGTAAACACACTCATTTACGAATACTCTTCACATTTTCTTGATAGCCGTGGGATAAGCGTTTCTCAGTCATAATGGAATAATCCTGCTGATTTCGTTTTCACTAAAGACATTTTTGTATGCTGGATGTGTCTTACAATCCAATAGTCCTTTAACGATTCTGAACAGTGAATCCAACAAAAAAAGCACAAGAGCTGACATTCACTCACCAGTACCGAAGTGAGCATGTCCCACTGGTGAGTTTTAACATAAAAATCTCGTAGTTCATGCGGCTCTATAGAGCCATGTTTACGTACTGATTTTGCAACTCGACTTCAAGTTTACATTGTTAGAAGACGTGGATATCAATTCATTAACACAAATCATGGAAGTCAGTATGCTCTTCTTGTGATCATCGGTTAATAAAATAACTTTTTCTATTTGTGACTTGACTCTAGTCTGTGTTACATCAATGGTCAATTCAACTGTACTGCTACACATGTTAACAGACATGTAGTGCTCAAATTCTTCAATAACACATCTTAATATATGAAATATATTGGTTTATTTATTAGGAACTTTGACGACCCAGGCTTTCAGTAGGACATATTTGGAGGATTTTCTGGACATATTTAACTGATTCGGTTACCGGTCTACAATAAGGAGCACGATGCACGTTTAGCTTTGCATACACTGGTTAAGCGCCAATACGTTGTAACACTGTTTTAACAAAATAAATGATCGCAGATCCACGGTCATTTTACCGGGATTTATTTTATTCATATTCTCTAATATGATTTCTATTGAGTCGTTTGAACAGAACTAGCTTTTAGTCACAAACGAGCTAGTAATTCAGTCAAGATCACTCACCTTACTAGCGTTCGGATATAATCGTTCAACCCTTCTTGACATGAGGTCAATGGCACAGTGAACCGGTTACCCTAGAAAAGCCTGGCGGGAGTTTTAGTCCAGACCGCGGCAAGGATATGCAATACTGACGAGATTTAACAACGGCAAAACTCGAGTCTAGAAATCACTCTCGAATGAGCTGAATGAAATAGGCTAAGAGAATAGGAAAACACAAATGGATTGTGTATGATGTTCAACTTATAACCCAAGTTTATTGGATGAGGTGTGCAGATTATACTGTTCTTGAGGCTCAGTACCAGAGCATGACCAGCTTGAATGCTGTACGGGCACAAAATGAGTCTTACTCATTGGAAAAACTTAGGTGTATAATGTGAGTGAGTCCAGCGGTCTGAAGTTTGCTAAAGCGATGTCTGTGAATTATTCATTTCCTGTTCATGGTTGTTAAATATAAAATATTATGTGGGAGTACTTGACTGTTGAACTATAGTATCGTATAGTCAACACAACAACACTTCCAATGGGAAATAGTATGTCACTGTCAACTATGTTTACGATGTTACCGTTTCGCGATGCTCAAATCTCACTACATTACCAATCCCATCCTTTTTGGATTGCTTATCAGGTAGAACTGGCGGAAACAGGATGCGAACGCGGTGACCTATACATTATGCACCGAAGACCTTCTTCTTCACAAGATTGTTTGTTCGATGGATAGTTTCTGTGGCTGGGCGATCACTATGTTTAATGGTTTAATTGATAATATCCCGCCATTCTGAAGGGACACAGTTCATAGGGGATTGTCACTGACAGTGGTTAAGTAAAACAACCCTACACAACTAAAACGACCATAAAGTTGCAAGCTCTAACAGTATTAAGCACTCGATGAAAACATTATTATTACAGTTTCATCAGTCAAGAATGCTAGAGTCTAAACTTCATAACAAGACTGTTCTACTGTAGTTAAAGCTCTTTATGAAGATGGCTACACTTATCAATTGGACGGAAGTTAATTGACTGTGATTAAAAAGGCTTCCAGAGTAAACATCGTCTAAGTCGGTTGAAGTAAGCTAAATTTATCCACTCTCTCCTAAACACTGCAGTACTTTCAACTACGGCATTTGTCGAACTTTTCAGAATATACTTAATAGACAACTGGCAGACAAACATATAATTGTTCAATAAACACCCGTCCAAAAACGCATGTTAACGCGCCAGTTCCTTCACAATCTGAAATGGTTTTGGGAAGATTTTTCTCTTAGAGATGCTGACTGATACACACCTTAAAAATGAAAACAATTAGCCCGTTGTGCCTTTTGTTTAAACGTTGATACAATTTTCACCTTGGTATGCGTTGCTTTTTGTCTTTTTGAATATAGAAAGAATACTGAGGTTTACATGGGTTCTTTTCTAGTACACTCACATACTCAAGAAAGCAGATGGGAAGTACTGAGTGATACATCTTGAATCTTGCGTTGTAAATCCTAACTATATCAACTGGTGCTAAAATTACTTTACAAATCGTTTTCAGTACCCACATTATAACATTCAGGTGTCTGTGTTAAATCTAAACGAGACAATCGTCGTATAGAGTTTGTCCAGTTCCTTTTTAACTTTCTGTTTCCCATATACATTTTCTAGAGAACATATTGTCGACAAAATATGCAGATGCTATTCTTTTAGGATGTATATCGAATTATGCACACCAAACATTTATTTCACAAACTAATTTATGCTATATTTTTTACCAAAATTCTGTACAACATCTGCCTCTAGACCCTAGCAACTATCAAGATGTGTTCGTTTCATTTTTTAAGGTCACCGGTGTACCATTTTTATTGTCCGTTCTCTCACTTTTTATTTAAACGAAGCTCGATTACTCCCGTTACGATCACGTGAGGTAATAGTACTGTGTGAATTATTTGGGCAACTTGCCTACTTCCCAGTAGAGGTAGTATAAACAAATTCTTTCCACAGTTGTTAGTATCAGACCTATAATGTTTGAACAGTTAAAATTCTTCATGATACTTACCCCCAAACTAACTCTCCACCGTTGGTTTTGCCCCCATTTGGACTCACCAGATACAACTAGTCCAAATAGTTATTGAGTGACTAACGATTTGTGCTGCACGGCCAAAGTCCTCCGTCCAACCGCTAGTCCTATGAGATTTTCTCTGCTTGCCGTAAATTTACAACCAATTTGCCTCTGATGGTTTTTATTCAACTCTGTATATTAAACTTTTCTGCCAGCTTTTGTTTTCTTTCCGGTTCATTATCATCCGTGAGAGTCCACTGTTTTTTTTCTCTTACATATTTTACACAATGAACTGAAGTTTTTACTGAAACATCCTCTCATCTTACCTACTGATAACCTTTGGTTTCGAGTTATCGCATTTCAGAAAGAGAATGTTTTGACTTTAATCAATTATTCCCTACACTATTCATGTCGTTAAATTGACAACGGCAAATTTTCAGCTATTGGCGAATAAAGCAATGACTCTACGTGAATAAAATCGGAACTGAATGTTTTGTTACTGTTTTTATTTTAACGTTTTGGTAGCACCAAATTTGATGGTACGATTTTTGTTCAAACTGCCTCTATATGATGATCATTGCAAGCAAGAAAGCAAGCTTTGAGAGATTATGTAAACAAAGTGAGTATCAAGACAGCTCAATTCTGCTGAAATATGACTAATATAGACTGGCAAACTAGAGTTTTCTATGACCAGCCAAACCGTTTGAATGTTACAGCATTCGATTTATTATTGTATGACATGAAAATTACCCAGAATCCATCAAGTGCTCGGCAAAGATCATGAGACCACTCATCAGCTCGCATGAAACCTATGGCATTAACGTGTATAACTTGGTGTCTTGTCTCAGATCAACACGACTAACTCAACAGAGTGCTTAATGATCCCCTAAATGTTGATGATACAGAACCTTCTCAAATTAAATTCATTATTTCAAACATTGCACGCAAAATATTCATACTTTGTCAAAACAACTCAGGATAAAAGCTAAGTAATGAAATGGACTCAAAGTAGTTTCAAAAACAGCCGATGATGATATCACATTTCGTTCTAAGACTTGTCAATGAAAATGTAACACAAATCAGATAGCCTGCAGTTTTATTCTCCTGCTTAACGCCGATGTGCGCTTCCAGAAATCTTACCACATATAATTTCTTATATTTCTTTAGCATAAATACATTGTACTAATTCAAATGACGACATACCACTTAGAATGGCAACAGAGAACACTGAGAAACGGTGTATCCATAAGCCAACCAGATAACTTCTTATCATCCACAAAGCGACTCCTGTGCTTCGTACTTTAATTCCGGTATACAACGTTGTTACCACAGATTTCTATACAATCTTCTACACAGTAAAGGTAGTATGATCAGTAATCGTCAGTCAGAGTTTAGATTCGTGAAAGTGCTTAATGTAATTCATCGATTCACAGTAGGGATTTCCTCCAGCGCATGCGCACTGGTTCACAAACCTGATCGCAACTGCGCGTCGGACACAGCTGTTTGTGTGCACTTGTGTGCGTGTGCATGTGCTAGTGCATTAGTGTGTGTGCGCACGCTTGTACACGTGTTCACTTACGCTGTAAGCCCCTTACATGGCATAATCCGTATGGTTGATTCGCCCACAGCCACTTCAAGTTGGCCTGGACCGTACGCGACCTAGAAACTTGTCAGCTCGAAAAACGGTATAAATAAACCCGCTTCGGTCCCTGGTGGCTTGGTTACGAACTCACGAGACACAACACGCAGAAAATAAACATTCAGCGATTATTACTCCTACTACATCATTAAAAATGTCGGCAACTCACTCCAGTTACTTTCGTGTCTCAATCAGTATTCTACTCCTGCTCGTCGAATTAAGCAGCCAAGCTGTGATACCTGGACAACAGCTACAAGAATCCGCACACTGGAATCCCACTGCTGTCCCACTGCAACGGTCACAACATTCATACCATTATCCAATTCCAAACCAAATATATATCGAAGAGATCCTGAAAAATTGGAAATCTATACCAAAAGAGTCCCCAGTCGTTCGGCGAAAATCACAGATCGACTCCGAATACTGGAGTACCAACGACTGCGATTACAAATGCACCAGGAAATGCTTGGGTATTTGCATTACTTCGTGCGAATCGATCTGCAGACGAAATTAACTTTCTTGCGGTGTGTTTGGACGCTTTTGTCTATCATCCCGCGCAGAACAGTCGTTTCATCCTTTCTAATGTATCATTTCTGTTACCAATATATTCGAATTGTAAATATGTTAAAAAGTTTGTTTTACTCTACTAATTCGTCAGTCTACATCATTCTATTTTGTCTAATCAGCTTTGCTAGATTTGATAAACTGGCAACAGTATACGGGTTCAGTTATTATTTGGGATATCATTATTCTCACAAAATGTAAGGTATATGTTTCCCGGAATGAAGGCTGCTAACATATCGAGTTAAACCCTGTCAGTAAATCGCACAAATTCTGTGGGTGGATTATTTTTTAATTCCAGTGATGAGGAGAAGGATTTTATTGGGTTTAGTGTATTCAAATGTCTTTCGAATGAAAATCACACTGGATTTAACTGAATGTACGTTTATCACTTGTCCGTGGAGTACTTTTTAACATGAAAACTCTGAGAATGTCCGGACCATTTTTATAAGCTAGCGTGTTTTCTAACAAATTAAAGGAATTAGAAACTTCGTCGTGTGTACCTTTTAGGCGAAGTTATGTGTGCTCCTGATTTAATGTTTGTGCAATGGAAAAACCTTAGTTCCAATGAGATTTACGTTTCTCATGGGTGAAATATTTGATCCCCTGTACTATGCTAATTGGCACCTTCAGGGAAACTGTCTTGAACCAGCTTTTCTGGGAATGATACTGCTCCTGCTAAGCTCATGCAAGTACCATCTGTTAGTTTCATCCAGATAGATATCAGCTCAAAGAGTAGTTTACAAGGGAATCGCCGGGGATTGACAAGCTTCAGATTGCATCTGGGTCAGCAATTGGCTATTTGGTAGTTACTTTACTTGGTTGAGGGTCTCCATAGTGTTTCAATGTTGAACATACTCCAAACGAGGCTCACATATACAGTTTGTTCCATAGTCTCTATCCGACCAGCTATACATAGATATCTCTGACACAAAATCAACATACAAATAATTGTATTTCTGCCCGTAATTAGCGTGTTTTTACGTTTATCCATCTTATGGTAACAGTGTTGTTTAAGTGGGATTTCCAAAGCAGACAGAGTGCACTTATTTAATTGATAGAAGATGTGAACTTCCGAATCAAAACCAAGGCAAAAATCTCTGCTCATTTTCACTCCTTTTGTATGATATTCGGATGACCTTAAAGACAGATAGGTAGAAATACTAGCAAACTGGTTGACCCATCTAGAAAAATAGTTAAACGTATTAAAACATCCGAGCTTCGTTGACTCAACCCCTCTGCTCCTTTCTTGTGGACGTTTCCGAACAGAATTGTTTTATTTTGTCTGTTTCATCACCATACTTATAAATCCTCCTTTATCAACGGGTTTCATGATCCCAGTCACAACCGTCATAAAATCAGACACACGAACAGCTATGTGACGTTCATCTCCGGTCTACAGTATGCCTGGCCAATGTGAGATTAGCATTATGTAGTAGCTGAGTTTGAGCATCTTCGGTCTAAATCAACCAGAATACTGGCAGTTTCTTCTGCCATAGAAGATGGCAATACCGTCTTGTCTTTCACCTTTCGTGATCCACTGTGAATGTAAGTGTGCGTGTGCACAATGGATTCTTGCGTCATCTATAACAGTTGTGATGTGAATGTCGAGAACGAAGACATCACATGTGCTCTGGTTGTTTACTTGTTCTCGAATGAGAGAGACGCCCAAGCGTCAAATGTACTTGACCTTGATGCAAAGATCACACAATAGGTTCGTGATTTCTTCGTGTTGTCCGCGTGCATAGTCGCGTATGTGCGTAATACTTGAGCGAATCGATAAAGCATCCTAATAAAATAATACAAGCTAATAGCCAGGGTTAAAAAGTGTTCGGGGACATATGTATGTAGATATACAGTTTTCTTCCCAGAGAGTCCCGTCACGATTGACCACCCCATGAGTGACGTCACGTCTGCCCGGTTCCTCGCATCTCCTGTAGGAATTTAGGTCCTCAGAAATACCCTCTCATGGATAGTACCATGAAAAACAGTTCTGGCTTCAAGTTGGCTCGATTCTTTCCTAAACAAATCACGCCTTTATTAGCCCGCGCCGTTGAGGCCAATATCCCCATAGATTTACAGCAAAAACATATTCTTGTCAAGCTGTTATACTTCAAATTGCAAATAATAGATGACCTATTACCGGCATCTTATAAACTCACGTATAGTGTATACATAGGTTTACTTCATTCTGGTTGCTTACTGCTGTTGGTAATTCCTATCTAACAAATCATCGGTAACCTTCGGATGGGTAGCAAATGACAGTTTGCTAGGATTAACACAAAACAGTCAGATACTCCATCGGAGGTGAAGCATGACTCAGATAAACCAGTGTAAATAACATCAAAATATCAGCAACATACAAAAGTCAACTTCAAGATATTTACATGAAATGATGCGCTGCATGGACTGTGTTAATGATTATTTTTCAACATATATATTCGGCGTACTCTCAGAACATGACTTATGTTGTCCTCCTTCTCACTAAATATCATCACCCCAAACGACACTATAATTGGTTGGGCCCGGCGGTGGTCATTTTACTAATACTTACTGCATACACGTATATGTTTACGTTGGCTAGTCCTCGACTTTAAGGAGATATTGAGCTGTGAAGAAATGGTTAGACAGAATGCACGTTTAGGATGCTAACTAACTGGGACCCAGCTTGCGATTGCAAGAAAAACAAAGCAACAAGTCTTATCAGTAGTGAAGGTCCGAAGATTTAAGTTATTTCAAAATTGAACACCACCCAGATTTGATCGCAGCCTTCGCATTCAGATAGGCCTTTCGGCTAGCCCACTTCAAAAGGAAGCACTAGACTCGAGTTTCGCTCTTATTAAAGCTCATCAGTAGTGCATATTCTTGTCCGAGTCAGAGTTTGCACTCAGACCCTCGTGCTTGTGAGACTAGCGTGTTAACCACAACGCCAGCAACCTCACAATAGGCATGACCGAATAATCAAATCCAAACGCTCAGCCACAACCTTGTATGAATAGTGTTCAGCTTGCCCGTTCATTCACTACTGATTCAAACCATGCTCGGCTGGTGGTGTTCAATTTTGAAACAACACGTCTTACTTGACGTTACTAAGTCAAACGCAAGGTTGGTGACAAAACAATCATCAAGTCATAAGAGGTGTTTCCTTTCAGCCTTCGCGTGTGTTACCCCCCATTGTCCTTTACTTTCATAAGGAAGTTTACGTAGTAGACTAACAATTTTCTTATGGACTAAAGCAAAATTATTTCATATATAGGATTCATCGATCATGTTGTCCTTGCTCTCCAATTTGGCCCTCAATGTCACTCTTCTTCCTCAACGCGGACTGTGAACAGCTAGTGAGGGACCCAACGAACTGAATTTGTGCCAAAATAGCCTTGAGAGACGAGAATACTACGTGGAGACGTTTTTGAAGGCACTTCTAGGTGAACAGACTGCAAGCATGCCAATTCCTGCTTGTGACGAATGCATGTATACACATATTTTCGTGCACAATCTTGATACCATACAACAAAACAAGAAACATATTAAGATTCCTTGGCACCTGATTAATAGCTGCGTAATCACTGGGCGCTATTCCAAAAAAGAGAGAAATATTTATGGTGGCAAATCCGTAGCTGAAGCGCTTGATTCATGAAGTATTCAAATTGAATAATCTTTTGAGTGTCTCCAACATTCGGTGTGTTGAATAGCCGCAAAAGTTCACCATAACTGAAGGAGGTTTGGTGAACTGTCTAGTTCCGGTTAGTCATCGTCGAGCCAATTATATTACGTTTTATACCAACACGGTTGTTCAGGCAACAAAATCGAGAGCAGTCTGCCACACAAACACCTCAAATGGTTCAGAATTGGCAGGCCACAAAGTGACGAAATTGACCTCCGGATATATTAAATGAGTAACGGGGAGTGTAGTAACTGTAGGAGTTGGACAACATTCTTATGAGTGCACAATTGTGGGTTGCGCAACCGAATTCCAATCACTTCCACGGTGGCCAGAATAAGAAAATTGACTCCTTCGGAATGACTAATGAACAGGCGGTAAATGGGCGAGAAGGCTAATTTCGGCGAGACTTGGTGTCCTGGGTCAACGAGATTTGCCAGAATTGCACATGAAATTGACTTCACCTCGTCCACACGGAATGGCATTCACGTATCCTCCGAGAAAAGTCTCTGGTTGTGCGATTGACATAATGTACTCCATAGGAGCGTGTGAGAGAGAGCTCAAGCAAGCGTGAACCACTTCACACTGACAAATTCATGTCTCAAAGCAGGCATCAGCAGCAGTGTTACGTATTCGCCACTACTCACATCCTCCTCCAGTAGACTGTGATCTGCCTAATGTCCGACATTATGGACTCATCCGTTTTGCTCTAATTTTTCACACATATGCAATTGTGAAATTCCGAGGAGAATTACCGAAAATAGCTGCTCGTATAATTGACTTTTTATGAATTCTGTAGGAATGCGCTCTCGATTTTTTCGTTCGATAGTCACGATGGCATAAAATTTTATACAAACTGACATGATGATGGATAACCGGAAACAGACTGTTTGCTAAACCAACTTGCTGAAAAGAAGTCTACTGAGTTGTGTGTCGTCGAGACGCTTGGGTCACCGGATCATTAGTCACAAGCAAACGTGGCTGAGCGTTCCGATACGATAATATGGTCAAGAAAACGTAGTTGGAGTTCTACCGCTGGTCGTAGATCTTAAACCGAGCCTATTGCTTCTTTTCTAGAGATGGAGACTTGCTGGACAGTCTATCTGAATTCGGAAGCTGCAGACAAATATATGTTCAACTTGAAAAGTAAACTGTTCTATGTACTCTGGGTGAGTGGCTTTTCGGCACATGTTCATGGAGACAGCAAGTCTGACCAGATGTTACTGTCCTCAAAGGGCATTTCACACTACCATATCAGGAAGCTGCCAACCAGATAGAAATAGGTGGTGTGAGAATGCCATTTAAGTGTCTCAATAAATTTTATGTAACTGACTTCATGAGGGGTCCATAGCAAACCCCTGTGGTTGTGCTAGACCTGTCACTGAGAGATGTTGTAAAATAAGTGGTAGGATAATTAAGCGTTTTAGTGGATGGCAACATTTTCAATCAGATTTTATGAATTATGGTTTTCTTATGAAACCCAGATAATAAATAATGTTGGGCAACACAACCTCTACTATGATTTCAGCTCGAAGAAGGAAGTAGGTTATTTAACAGTAAGTGTTGCCGTTTTTTTCTTACTCGTTTCTGCCATCCTTTTCAGCATATGTTTCTACCATTTGGGAAAAAGCTTCATATCAGTTCTTCGTAATGATATTCCATAACATTTGGAAACATTGGAAATTTATTCTTATAAGCAGTTATTTCAAATATATGCTCTAAGTCTGGACTTAGTGTTGGCCAAGAGTGCTGTCTAAAAGTAAGTGTATTGATAAAATGACAGACCGTTATGGATGTGTGACTGAGTTCACTGTCAACTTGGAAGACCACCGGATCTATCAATAATTATCGAACCAGTGTCGACTTTGTTGAAGGCGACACCACATAAATGGCGTGCATATGTATTTTGTGATCAGTTTGTCGCTGGGATGCAAAATAAACATATAGCTCACATTAATTCTGCCTCCAAAAATATTCACAGGTTTCCGTTATCGTTGTTTTTCCCTTGACGTGTTTGAAAACAAAACAGTTTCATGGAATAACTGCAGTTTAGCAGATCACTGTGAACCATTTCCCAAGAGCAAATTCCGTTGTTGGAATTATAGACGTTTGCTTGCCCAACGAATAGACCGCTAAATTGATCAGCTTCCTTCCATTACTTCACAACAGTTGATCCGAAACAAGGCTGTACTCAGCGAATTTACGCTGAAATTCTTTCTTAAATGCACAGGATGACAATCGCTGATAATGATTGTAACCGTTTCTTAAAATGACTAGCTTACAAAAACATATCTGTTAAAATGTTTTTTTATTTGCAAAACCCTCAGCACAAATTTTACATGGGAGGATGTTAATACCTTTTGTAGGGTTACGTTTACCCAACCGCAAAATAAACTGCAGAGCATTCTACTAACCAAAGGATTCTAGCGGATGTTATACATAATGGCATTTTGTCAGATAACCTATCTACATTTTCGGAAGACGACGATACGGCAAACAGGGTGAGGGGGCATTCTCAGTTTTCTGTCGAACTTGTTACGCTTCTGATCCTTCCTGTAGTGCCGTACCACATCCGATCTAAGCAAACTCCACAATGTCTTACGCAGTTTTCCTGAACAATGTAAGTAGTGATGTACTACAAGTGTGTGTCCTTGGATAAACATTGCATATCCTAACCATCGCATCACCGGTCTGGGTTTGTAACCGAGATTCAGACTCCGATGAATGGTATTCATTTCAACCTGATAGGATACAAATTTCGCTCGGTTTGAACAGCTTTACGAAATCTAAGTGGACAAAGTGAAAGTGCACTCAATTTTGTGCATCGAGAAATCACTCAGCATTCTGAGTTGCATAAACATGACTATTCTTGACCTACAACCTCCACTACTGGTTATAAGCCGAGGAACTGATATCGCTGTGTTAAACTTCAACGCCATTAAACTTACTTTGATGACTATAAATGTTTTATCTTCAAAAGTTTAGCGCTGCAAATCACTCCGTTCAATATTTATGTCAAAAATACGGAAAGCGGTGCAACGGTGGCATGATTTTTGCTCTCATATCGACACTGCAGCGCTAGTTTTGCGTGCCAAATCATTCCTCGGAAGAAGATCGTAGAACAAAGGTTCTAATCAACAAACTTCACTTATGGCGCTTGTGGAAAGAGTATTTTTGCCACTTGTCAGAACTACATTGTTGTGCTTGGTGTTGGACCTCCCAAGCGGTCCGTTTTCATTGGAGAAAACCAAACACTGATTTTTCATCAAATCCAACGAGTCGCTGATTGGAACGGCCAAACCTGTCCTACTTTGCTTCAGCCCCAACTGGAACAACCACCCAAGAATGCATTCGACTCTGTTTACTACAAGTATCACTCCGTAACAGAATAGAGCTCCACGTAACAAGTTGCAAGTTGTCCACTGCTGTCTTCCGGAGGACCCTCATAGGCTAGCATAGCTCAATAAAGTCCAAAATATTGTTCTGACTCAGACGATGTGGACGGAACTGGACCTTAAACAAGAAGGTGTGAACTTTGGCTCACGATGCTAATTTCTATTTCGAAAGTCTATTCGGCCACGTCACCAGCAGAAAAATCCACGGAAAGAAGAAGCTGACCGCCGCATATGAATTAATTAACGAACATCTGTATGTAAAGCAATTTACTACGCTTTGGAGGCTAACTGAAATTAATAAATAATTGTTTTAACTCTAATTGAGATCACATCAAAGACGATGTACACAGCATCCATCTGTAGTCAATTGAGTTAGATTTAACGGTTTGCAACATTCGTTATGGAACTGTCGGCGAGTGTCTAATTCGCAAGCTTTATACTGACTGCCTGGTCTAATTCAGCCTGATAATTGTTTTCATACTCATTTGTCTTAATTATCCCTATGATTGTACACGGAAAATAAGTACTGACAGTTAATTTTTTGATCTTCTCAACTCAATAGGTATAGTCTAAAGAATTCAACTGTGTGGGAACTGGCTTGACCTCCAAATACGAGGAACTACGAATATCACATTAGAATGTAATTACTTTGTTAACCGTTTGATGTTGTACAATTTGGTTGTTTAAAACCCCGTCAAAAGTTCTACACAATTTATGCTTTATATCCTTTCTTACGATAAAATAACGTTTTGTAGACGTCTGGTTAATAAATAATCAATATAGCACAAGTAATTTTTAAAGTAGGCTTATTGTGTGTGCATCGCAGTATGCATAATTTGTCAAGATCACCATTTATTAGTTACCGTCGGATTTTGTGGCGTTAAGTCACCAAACGTTTGTCGAGTGATCAGTAAATAACAATGGTGTCCTTGAACAGTTATCTCCATGCGAAATGTAATTGTTTGTGTGTGCAGCTCGCGCTGGTACATAGTAACAGACTTACACGGACTAATCCGTTCTACACAAAAAAACAAACATAGTAGATGTACAATCAGTGACTCATCAAAGTGGTTTTGATAAGTACAAAAAAGTATATCTAATTAAACAGAACGCTAACCACTTTGGTTTCAAATGTAAACAAGATTTGTGATCGATTGTCATCAAACCAACCTGATGAAGCTGCCTTTGGACTTATAAATTTTATAGTTCTGTTCAAACAGTTAATCGACACTAGTATTATGCCGAGCGAGTCATTTCCTGCCCATTTGAATGAATTAGTTGTGAATATCTTATCTATAACTTTTTCAGGTTGTCAAATGAATATACTTTTTTTGAAGTTGGTTCAGCTTGTCGCATACGGTTATTAATACCTCCCAAATGTAGCCATATGAAATATAAGTCAGCCGTTTCTACTCCGATTACCCATTACCTTCAAGAACTAACTTTGGGACGAGGTACAGACACCGGGAGACAGCGTTCTTTCTAAGTGGGAGTTCCAACGACAGTCTTGTAAAAGAAGACAACACAAACAAACATGACGCAATGTCCCAGTAAGTCCTGCAGATGACTTACACAATGAAAATTAAAGCGGTGCCAACAACACAACAGCACGCTCTGTTACACAAATCAAATTCAATCCTTGCGCGCTTGCTGGTTTCGACCGCATGTTACAGTCTGTAAGTTTGTGACCAAGTAGAAAAGCTATCCTTCACGTATGGCAACAAGTGTAACTAGCTTAAGATGAAGGTGGTAGAGATATCACAGTACTTTCTGAATGTCCCCGCTTAACAAAACTGCCAGATACGTAATGAGCACTAGTAAGCCACCGGGAGCAAACAAGCTTGAAGGATGTAATTGTTTTGCTATCTGACAAAATTTGTGATCTTTTGTGATGAATAAACTGTGATACAAGAAAAAAGGAAAGGTGCTGATCAACACAAAGTATCCAAATGACAGCAAACACATGGCTGGTGGTCAAAAACTGTTGGTAGAATTAACTTATATTTAAACAAATTACTAAAGACTCAAAATGCTGTGACCAGTATGACCAAAATTTGTTTAGGCAAATTCAATCTGTTACAGATGAGTGGATATTTTGCATACAATAAAAGCACTTGTTAAAAACTTCGTATTTATATGTGGCATTCTCGAGGATGTTTAGCTGACCAGAGGTGATGTAAATCCATTGTGCACATTTTGTCGCTAAGAGAGAGAGTCGACCCTGTTGGTATGTTTGAGATAACTTTAAAATTTTGCTGTTAGTTTACTGAAAATATTTAGTCTTGTCTTCAGACCAAAGTGTGTAAACAACTAGATAGTGTCGTGATGGTTAGTCCTCTGGGATTGATTGTGGCTGAATTATTTGTCTGCTGTATGACTGTGTGTTGTTTATTTATACACTCGAAATGCAGATCACATGAAAACAAACGAATAGTAGAAAAGCTCCTGGACCTACTGAACACTCCGCAGTCAAATCTTTCGTTACCACTTGAGTGCCACCAAACGAGGGTAAGGTGACACTCACTGAATCACACCGTAATCTCACTTGAGTTGAGGTCGTTTGTATTTTAACAGTTTTTCACACATTCCATATAAATTCTTTTTAATTCAACGTCTGCTTCAGAGGAAGCAAACAGAACCAATAATCGAGGTTTGACCATGATACCATGATTTCTATTCGGTTACCACCTAAAGTTTACTGACTTTCACAGCGAACCAGAAATAGAGTGCAAACAATAAGTGTCTTTCTCGAAAACCTTTGTGTAATTCAGTCTTTCATGTAAAGAAATAGATAATATGCACTTTTTGTCATAACGTCTAACGTAGGTCTACCAGTAGATGCTTAATTTAGCTACATTGCGTTCACTTTGTCTCACCAAATAACCAACACTTCCTAAGTTGTAGACGTGAATACAAGAACCTTTCACTTTACATAATACCAAACAGATTATTTATAACTGTGGTGATATTTATCGTCAATGGAAAGAGAGAACAAGTTCCTACACTGATTTATTCGATCATCAAATAATTGTTGGACACCCGCTACGTGGTTAGACAGACTAACGCTTTCCCCGTTTTGATCTGCTATCAGAACTTTATCATTCTGACAGTACGTCAGTCTTTTGTCTGCAAAGATTTCTCACGTAGCACGTTTGTCTGCCATTTTTTAGTTTTAGCCGTTAAATTATTTTTGTGTGTCCTCGCTACCACTTTTTTTGCAATTGATGAGATCCTACGGAAGATTGCTAGTATTTCGCGGAAAAGGTTGCTCGAATACACCAGTAGTTGGTAGTGCTGAATATATTGGTCAAGATATCGACTGACCAACTGGAATAACCGGGGGACAGCTTGGCAAACGTCGACCTCAGTCAGTTACATTCCCACTAAAAACCAAGACTCTTATATACTAGGCATCCGAATAGACAAACATTACAAAAGGCTACCTTGTTAAATTAGTTTAGTTAAATGGAGTTTACAGCTTTGGCCTCATTGCCTTGTAACATACGAAGTCGTATACTGGATTGTCACTGTCAGGCTGTCTAAACCAATCATTCACTGCAGTCGGACTCAAACAAGTTTACTGCTTGTTATTTTGTTCAAATGTACCAGACGAACCAAACGTTTTGGCTTCGTTCACCCAACACACTCATAGATCAACCATAGGCACAGTGGGGACGCCGTGAGGCAGCGTTCTTCTGGAGTGACCGTTCTCTCAACTGTCCTAAAAAAATGGCCGGTAAAATGAACAAACATCTGCCACAGGTCCAATAAGATATTCACATAGCCCACGCAATCGAAAACCAAAATAATACCAGCTGCAAGACAGCATGCTGCGTTACACAGGTTCTTCTCGAATAACTACTGCCCTCAGCATTCAAAAATCTACGTGCACTGATCATTGCTAACAATAACAAAGAAAATGAGATGCATAAACAGATCGTGTTTTGTAAGTGAACGTACATGTGTTTCGTGTGTAGTAAAAATCTAATTACCAGAAACGTTCGACTAAACTGGTTTTTCAAAACAAAATATTCTTAGTGGTTTATCCACCATCTAGTCATATTGGCACGAACTAATGGCAACCATCCTGGCATGTTCAGTAATAATACAATATATTTATGAATCACATATGTCAATGTGACGACACTAGGAGACAAAATTCTTACGAAATGGTTGTCCTAGCAACGGCCTTGGACGGAAGTGAAACGCATACAGGCAACGGCCAACCACCCAACGTAAAGTTAACATGATTTCCCCAAACGTAATCCAGAATGGTATCAACTACATAAAAACAAGCCGCGTTACATATTTTGCCTTATTTGTGTCTGATGTTACAGTGTAGTGCCCAACACTGTTTTTTAATGAGTTTGTTACTGAGCAACGTGGTACGGACTGTTTTGGTTAAACGGCAAATATTATATACCCATTTAACGGAATCCACTTGACATTATAATGAGAGTATCCGTCAAATTGCAACCACACATGTTGGAAGCGAGTAGTTCCTTACGCCTAGGTTTTGAAAATGGTGGAAACAGAAGTATGGTTCGACGCAACAATATTATTAAAGATGGCTCTTGAAGTGAGCAAGCCAGAGACATAAGATACGTGGCTCACAGTTAGAGACTTGTTATTTAAAAACTTGCGACATGAAGTTATTAGGAGCCCGATATTCCGTCATTCACTGAAAATAACTAGACCAAGTCTGATGCAGTAAATCATGACATGCATCGGGTCTATCTGTTAATGGAAAGTATACCATACTTTGGACCAAGGTGACAGCCGGATTGACAGGTGCATAGCACATAAAACCCCTTATGGAATTACCCTAACCCCTTAGGATGTGACATCCGTGTGTGTTGTCGTAACTAGGAAACTTTAGGTTGAGCTTCGACTGACTATAAATTACCTCCATGGATGTCAGCAGTCCAAAAAGCATTTTAGAGGGCAGTTTAGTGCGTCTGTTGCTACTCACACACAGTTCTCAATGACATGTTGATTTTTGTGCCATGCACATATCAGGTAATCCATCTGCCTGTCCTCAATATTTTGTTTATGTTGTTATATGGCGCCTCGATGCACTGTTATCTAAATTCGTCACAACATTTCACGTTACTGGGCGTGTTCTAACTTTAGTTCGCCGACACAATGCAGTGTTTTGTATTCATAGTCGTAGTTGCATGTATATTTTTGCGTATCTAGCCTATTTTTTGCCGATCACCAGCCCCATTTCTGAAGAGCGTTTTGAGAATAAATTTTCACTATGCTTAACTTAGTTACCATTTTTGGCATAAACCTTGTTCTTCTTAGATTCGAAGGACTTTGGGTTTGCTGACAAATTGTTGACAATTTAGGTCAGTTTAACCATGGAAGTATAAATGTGGATCTGGTGCTTCCTGGTCATGTAAGTCCATCGATTACGCTTTCAATATTCATACTCCATCTTGATACAGGGCCTAACGTAAGCAAACGTACCCAATATGGTATTCCTGTCAGCTCTTCGGTTGTGAGTGAATCACCAGGACTGTTTGATACGATGTATATGTTTTTCGGTCATCTTCGGTTTTCACGACTGGTCACTTAAGGATTTCAAGTATTTTGTGTTAGAAATTCATATTCTGAAAAAATATCCTGTAAATACCAAACATCTAACTTGTATCAAATCAAAGCTGTCTATTTTCAATTGAAAAAGTGTTAAGCAGAAGGTTGTCTTGAAAGTTTCATACATGTGGGCATTGCAGTATGAAACAACGCAACTCAGTTGAACTTCATACATTTTTATTAAAAGAAGGATATAGCCTGGAGAACATAATAATGATAATATTTTGGTAAAAAGTCTGGTTAATACCGTGCACGAAGTATACTTTATTCCCCAGCTGGATTTAATTATGAAAATTTGTTTCTACAACATTCGGGTTCGTATCAGACTTGTACTTATCCTGTTGGTCATGGATACGTTAGAAGCTACCATTGAACCACCTTCAAATTAGAACAAAAGAATTCCGGTTTAGTTATTGTTCCTGTTCGAATAAAAATCTGACCATATGAGTTGACGGCGGAATGAAAAAAAGTATAACTGTTACCTTCGGGTGACGGTCACTTTCTGGTATTGGTCATGGAAGTTCTTCATATATGGCAGGCTACTGTGAACATCTAACCCTTTTGGTTTTAACAAAACTACTTTTCATCACAAGTACTGGCACGTGATAGAAAGAGTTCAGACATATCTCTAAACTATGGTAAAGTTCACGCGGTCCATCAAGTTGCATATGTATTGGTGAAGCTGTCGCTTCCTCTATTCCATTCAATTAATTTCATATGGGATCGGGTGAAACGTCAACCTGTTTGCTAAATTTATACACTTTTCCCCCCTTTCCTTCACGTTACAGTCTATAGACAACCGGAGATTGCACAATGAGAAGACTTGCTGAAATTCATTTTGCCCGGAATGCACTTAACACACAGTTGTTCAGCTCTTTCTTTTGCTTGCGTGTTTTTAGCCATGTCTCTAGACTGGTGTCTAGTTTAAACACAAGAAACACAACAGGTTAAAGAAACTCATAGTTTCATGCCATATTATACAACAAACTTGTGCATAATTGTCAACTATAACCGTGTTTACACAACTGTGTAGAAATGCAAAGGTACGACGTGAAAAATGATTTAGAATCCAAACTGCTAATTCTAATTAACACTAAAATACGAGAATTCGAAGCGAACGAAATAATTGAAAACTTTCCCAATGGCTTGCAACATATTGGGTTTACGAAATTGTTCTGAACGCTTTCAAGACACGTTACGCTTCCTGCTTCGAGGTCAACTGTGTTCAAGCGCCACTGTCATCATAGAAGTGCGCATGTTGCGGCGAGCTCCCACGTAAGAAATAATACTGGTCAGTTGCGTGTTTTCAAAATAAATATACCCATACCCAACGTTCGACTTCACAAAACAGGCGGGTCATGTTGGGTTCACTCATCGGCATTAACCGTTGGAGAAACACTTCAGAGGTCAGTTCTACATACTTTCGAAAACTTCTGTGACTGATATCCCGCTGTCTTTGTTTGTACAACAATTGTTGACAATGTTTAGAATCTTATGTGGCTACCAGGAAAGTGACCAATGTACCACGCTGAATAAAGTTATATTTAATTTATCACCAATGAAGTTAACAAATGGACTTTTTGAGCATTTCCATGACTCCACTTCCTCTGAATTTCAATGCAATACATACTTGGACAGTGTCTACTACGTAGCCATTGCGGTCAGTGTGACAGTGGCTTTCAATATATACTTTTTAAACACGATCTGTACAGGTAGTCCAGTGGACAAAGTTCACACTCTAATACTTGGAGAAATTTACGCTTACATGTGGATCTCCCCTTCTAAATGGTAGCAGTCACATTTCTCGTTGAATGCCTCTCTTCTCCTACAGAGCAGCTAGCAAAGCATGTCTTTTGTAAAACAACGTATGTTGCGCCACGTTGCAGCTAAACAACATGCTGCTCACGATCTAGAGTAGGTTTTTTTTAATTCTCAGTTCTCGTTTACCTTTGCATGTAACTCATTTTGCAGCAAAGTAACATTGGACGACGGAATTGCGATCATTATCTGGAAGGACAACTGCGTTTTCTTATTTTCTGTTCATGTCTCCCATAAATTGGAAACGGAAGTAAAGCATTCTTTGGTATCAAAGTAAAATTACGTTTGCATTATTCAACGTGTTCCTAGTTTTCAAATTATTCGCACAGTTTTTGCATTAATTCAAGGGGCTCTAGTCTATTTCCAGAGGCGCTTGTAATTAATGTTCTATATAAAACGTTTGCACTTTGAGACAATCCTCACAATGTTCACGTGTAATGGTCTTTTATGTTTTGCTATTAAAATGAAGATTTTGTTCTCACTATTAACATATAACTCAGGTGTATGAATTTTTAGATACTTTTTTTTCTTATTAGCTGGGCGTATCACTTTCTCGTCTATTTTCTAGTTAATGACTCGATGAGCGTTTTACTTCATTAAAAACCCTACGTTGGGAATTTTTCAATAGGTTTTTGAATTAAAACAGGACAAAAGCTATGAAATTAAACCACGAATTTGCGAATGTATTTTGGTGATCTTGGCACAACGTTGAGTGTGAAAGATTATAATTCCATAGTTACTTGTAAATAAGAAAAGCTATTTGATTTAAAATTCACTTTTCTTCACGTTGTTGACGAATGTTTCGATTTTTTTTCTGTGATCAATTAAAATAGAAACAATAAAGTGAGAGTAAACGGAATGTAGACAAAGGCTATAATATCGAGTTATTTGAGTTCGTATGTAAACCGGAGTATCTAACACTGGTTCCTGATGATTGATAGGAGATTTTTAAAAATATATAAATTGAACATCATACACAACTGATGGTAGTTTTCGCATTCTAACAGACTTTTCATTGGGTTCCTTTCGAAAAGGAACACTAGACTCGAGTTTCAGTCTTGCTAGAGCTCGTCAGTGGTGCAGTTGTGGCATACTGCTTAACAATATCAAAGGATGACACAGTATGATGAAAAAAGATAGTTCACACGCCAAAAATGGTGGTTACGCTCAACACTCAGAATACTGGTGATGAAGAATGACAGATAGAAACGCGTAACTGTTTTGCTTATAAATTTTACCAAGCTTTGTGTAATTCGCAACGGACAGTGATACATGCCGGCCATGCAAAAATAATGTGTGCGTTTGCGGTTATGTAGTTTCACACGGCTTGTAACTGATGTCCGAAAATAAACGACCTACCGGGCCAGTCTTCTTCCGCAGTCAGGATAATGGTATGTGAGAGTCTGAGTTTATGGACAAAACACGATAAGCCATTCCAGTTGAGGACACCCAACGGGGATCCTTTGTGTTACTAAGATCTCACGGGTGAATAGGCATTTGATACACGAAAACAATTTCCAGTTTTAAACTGCTAAACGCTTTGATTGACTCTTTCAGTTCGATGTAAAATGGTAGAAAACATTAGCTTAATTAGGCAGATTTGAATACCAAACGTTTTAAAGCACAACATAGTAGTAAGGAATTATATGAAACACCAAATCACCAAAAGGAACAATTGCAACATCCCAATGTTCAGGTGATTACAACAAAGACTACACGCAATGGCAGTCAGAGTTGAATGCAACCTAATCCGGTTAGGTGATGGGACCATTCATCACAACTATGTACAGAGAGAAAATTTCAAGTCGTGAATATTCGTAATACAGTCGGATATTTTGAATGCGGTTTTTCTCTCTGTTACACTGATTGAAACGGCACTTCAAAAGATAGGTAGTATTTTAACTCTACTGGGTATAACAGATAAACTACTCCCCAGTTCAGTAGTGCAAAGAAACTTAGGTTTATTCAGGTGCTGTAAAGAGGTGTTGTGTTGTTCGAACAGGTCTGTGAGAGAACGGACTTTCAACGGTTGCTCAGTTCAGATGTTAGACACCGGGCAATCGAAAATTCAGCTATTATTCAACCGCCCTCAGTTCTTGTCGCATTCAACAATCGAATTGAGCATTGGAATAGTAGAACCTACGAACAAATGACTAGCCAGAAAATGTCACAACAGATGAAGGATGTCATGTTTTGTGGACAGTCGCCCACCTTGTCGATCCTTCGTCATCTAAATAAAATTCGTCGTATAGCCCACGGTTTGCTTGAAAGGTCAAATGAAAATTTCTTTACAACTAAGCAAAACTTATTTTATCAAGTGATCATACACTAACTGTTAATTCTGGCTTGAATCAAGGAAGTGTATTTGGATTACCATAAATGAAATAGATGTTATAATGGCATAGTGTCCACTACGAGTCTCGGACCCGCAAGCCGTCACATATGGACAGGTGACATTTTCAATTGCATCTCCATGCCACAACGGAAAACCTGAACATTATCATTTCCAGTTGTTCCCATGTGTCTATATACCATTTGCCGGACTACTGTGTTGTGCCTCCTCTTATATATATATATATATATATATATATATATATATAAGGACGTACAACACAATAGTTCGTCAAATGCTATATAGAAACATATATAGAACTTTTGTCATTTCGAACATCAAGTGAGTTTAATTGAAAGTATGGAGCAGTACAGCCCTTAGAGCTTACATTGGCAAGTTTCGCGAAAAGAGTTTACTCAAACCGGAGAAAAAGTAGTTGTCTGCGACAAATTTTTTGAAACCAGAAGAATCATTCTTGAACTTTAGCAATAAAACACGTCAAAATAGTTGACACATTTTTTACTAACTATTTACACCGGTCGCATCCAGTATGCTTGGCGCTCTCCTTCCTCGATGAGTACACAAAATGTTGATCTGTGACGTGAGCTACTTAGATGATTTACCGACGTGATGCGGTTGCAAAACAGAATAGAAAAAAGGAAGCAGGGAAACAAAATAGACAGGTTCTTAACAAAAAGGAGATTTAACAGGTGAACTGTGTTTCTTAAAATATATTGATAACTGCTGCTCTTAATTGTACCAACTGAAATCTTATCTCTTCATCTAATTTTGTCGCAAAATGTATATCTCAATGCTGTTCGCCATGGTGCGTTAACTTTTTCTTAGTGTTTGATATCTGTGTACTTATTGCAGGCTACAAACAAGGTACTAAAGTATTTCTCAAAGTCTACAGTATTTTTTGGGTCGAGAGAATGATCTCCATAGTATCCCAGGACCAGTTATGAGATATGACGTCTTCTGGTGGTTCTAATTGAATCTGGCTCTCCTACTGTGTCTCATTCAAATAAATCGGTCGCCTGAAATTTACATATTCTTCTCTTGACGAGTTCGCTTTGGGAGATGTGATATTTGTCATATCTTATGAATTGTTGGGCCGTCTGATCAGGTGATGTTCTTGCTGGAAAATATTGACTGAAAAATGTTGACTTTTTTCATCCTGTACGTGACGTTTAATCCACACGACAAACTGTCCGATACGGACGTTCAACCCACAAGGAAAGCTAGGCAACTAAGTTTACGCCTTTATTGTGGACGGTGTATAAATCCAGACAGTATATGTATTGTGTCACTGGGGTTATTGGGTAATTGTTTATGGCAAACTCACCGTTCCGTATGGAATTTAACGTTATACTCATTGCTTCTAGCTTTTACTGGCGTTATTGAATCCGCGTTGCTGTCGCTTCGTTGGTCGACCAATTATTATCAAGTTTGCCAGTGGTTTATACGCGCGCTCTTCCCGTATTGTTCAACTACGTATAACAACTTCTTTGTGCTCAAAAAGACAAGGTGGAAAAATAGACGATTTAAAAAACAACGCAATGGTAGCGACAATTACTATTTTTCCACAGTTCACTTGTATTGGTGTCCTCTGGAAACAGAAAAATATGTTCGGCAATATTCGTATGCTGAAAGTAATCGAGTGTTATTTGAGTAGCTCACAAAAATGGACAAATAGGGTGAACATAGATTACGAGGTGGAAATTTGTTTTTTTTTATTAGGCGCTACGCGCTAAATTGGTGAGTTCGCACAGGATGACCTTTGATCAAATTGTTATCTTCATTCTCTGTCAAACAGAACATCACTCCCACTTGATCGCAACTTTTGCATTCAAAAGTCTGTTGTGAACTATTGTTGGTGTTTAATTTGAACTAGCCTAAAGCATCAAACTTCAGTCATTATGTTAATACTTGAGCAATTAATTAAGTCAGTGGCTTCAACCTATCTGCGACGTTTCTAATCGCTGGGTTATCAACTGGAATAACCAATGCAAACCCGTTTACTTTCCTTTCGAAATGATTGAGCAAGCAAAATCTAGTCACACAGAGTTGTGACTGAGCGTTTGAAGATGATGATTCTGCTGTGCTTAAAAAACAATCAACGAGACAGTGACCAACATGATGATTCCGTGAAGACATGGTTGGGGTCAAAACCCGAAAATCACAAGGGTGAGCATTATTGACAAGTTTTGATAAGATAGAAACCCGAGTCTACAGGCTCTTGACGAAATCAACCTGTCAAAGACCTATCGCAATGTAAAAAAATGTCGTCAACAATGGTGAAAAGTAATCCAATAAATGAAGTGTTTGGCCAAAGTGGAGCGAAAGCGTATTATCTAGACAGCTGTTTTGAGAGTAAAATGAAAAAAGCAGAGTGATGTTGAGACAGAAATGCTTTTGTCGAGCTCAAAATGCATATCTGTGTAATATTCTCATCAGTATTTCACCATGCTAAGTCAATATATGTGGAAATACTTTTGCTATCACACTCCAAAAACGACTGTTTGGGCGTTCGTATTAACCAACGATAGTCATTATTCCATAAGTCACCTACTTTCCTTTGCGGAAACTTGCGCCACGGTGCTAACGTTTCTACCTCGGATGTTTCTGCGTCCGTATACCGAAGATTTTGCTTGGCACTCAGTCCACATTTAAATCTTTAGTTTTTTTCATTTCAATCCTATACAGAAGCCAGTAATATATGCTGTTATGTTTAACATCTCTTCGCTTTCGATCTTCTATATTTATCTTCTCCGCTTACATATATTTAAATTTAACTGATACAAATCGTTTCCGAATTAAGTGCTCTTCCTCTCTTTGCTGACGTTGTCAATGCATTCGTAGCCGCATTCATCACAGCACCATACAGTCACGTCGCATCTACTCACGACACCCAAAAGTCTTTTGCGAACTGTGCGCTCAAATTTACGACCGCGCCAATTTTATACATTGAACCTTCGGATCCCGTCCTAATTTCGTCCTTCCGGACGGTCACTTTCAAGGCCATGTCTTCCTACGACCTCAGGGTTAGTGCTACAACGCGAAAACCTTACTTGGATAGCATGCACCCACACACAAGCACGCGTGCAAACACATATGGATGAACTCATCAGACTCGTTTACGTCGCCGCCATTCCGCTGTCGATTGCTTTTATCTCACACATCCCCAATTGGTTGATTCTGGTCGGCTTACCAGAACTACGCGATATACATGCTTGTCACGTTCTATTCAGACGACCTGAAATTCATTTCTTTTCTCACACGCTCAATGAATCTGATTTACCAGGGTAGCCTGGGTTCTGCGACAGGGTGAAATATGCTGATCTAGCTATGGTTTCGAGCGTTCAGTGTGCGCTCGCAGGCATGTTTTTGTCTGCTTAAGCGAAATTATTATTCATGACCAGCGCTCCTCCGGTCTTCTCTGTACCGTTTAGTTATTTATTGCCTTATGTTAATTGCATTAAGGGGTGATGACTTGTTTTTGCGCACCTTTCTCCGAATGTTTTTATTTATCCCGCACCGGACAAGCCAGAGCATGGCATCGCATGATCCATCCAATGCTTCTGATTTTAAAGGTAAGCCCTACCCAAAACCAGCGAGTAACCATCCTTACATTCTGTGGTGTGAACTAGCCATTTTTTATTTCTGCAGATCATGCTAGTAGAATGCTCCCTTATCTGGCATCGATTTCTGCTTTGCAGAAGACGTTACTGTACCATCGACTGCTCCATTTAGTGCATTATTCCGCCAATTTTGATCATTGTTGTGTGTTTGATTCAATCTTCAAAAGAGTTCTTATTAACTTCCACTAAGTAATGCATGACAAATAATCGTACAGCTTGTAGAGAAACTTGAGACTTCGATGTCCCATCCCGCTGAGAAGTGCTTGATATTATACTTGAACAAATCGGACAACTCGTTCTTCACCCTCATTCGATAAAATAATTTCTTTTTAAATGGTATTTACTTCATTCTGCGACATCATTTTGCGCTTTTACTCGTTCTCACCTTCTTATGTTAAAATCTTTTTTGTTCCCCATGCTCTGAGAGATGCATTCCGCTCAACGTGACTGGAGAAACTGTAACAAAATCCTTTTTAGTAACCTCGGGTTGTGATAACTTGATGAGCCTTGTTAATCTCATCCACAACAGAGGACGCTGTATTCGCTACTATTCTTATCAGCAAATCGTTCTAACAAGCTGATAAGGTCATATTTGTGTTGATGCTCGACGTACTTGGGCTACTACAGCCGATAACTATTTGGTCTATTTGGTCTGTGTGAACTTTAGACTGATCGCAGCCGTCACATTCCCATAGACTTTTCAGTCAGCCCTTTTCGAAGTAAGCAATATACTCCTCCCTAGTTTGTGAGTGGTTTCTATTTTGTATCTACCAAAATCATCCACTACTTAGCAGCAATCAAACTATCGGTCAAAAATTTAATGTTTTTTGGGTCTCCAACTTGAATGGAATTCCCAGTCATGGAATCACTTATTGGAGTCAACATGACAATTATTGTCTCTTCTCGGTGCTATCCAGCAAACTCAGTATCACTGGCAACTGAATGTAGCTGAGCATTTTCGTGTGCTAATCTATTTTCGCTTAACTGAGATCAATAACCTCATGAAATTGTGGTAGGAGTTCTAGTCCTGGCCATAACACACTCGTGCGCTACTCACGGGCACTGACAAAAGTAAAACTCGAGTACTTGTTTACATTCGGAGGAAGCTGACTTAACAGCCTATGGAGACGTAAAAATTACAATCATCCGTGAGTGAGACCAGATTCCCATTAACTAAAACCCTTTACTACGTAACAGCGTTTGCATCGGTTACCTAACTGCAATGGCTCACATGGTTATCTTTATTTTATCAGTCAATTTATTAAGGGTCGTCGAAAAAGTGACAGGTTAATTACACCTGCCTCCTGTGATTTGGCTTACTGCATGGGAAAACCTACATGGGCCCTCATACATGGATTTGTTTGTTGTTGATGTTGCATACTGCGAGCTAATAACACATTAACCTGAAAACGTTGCATACTCCGTCCACCAATACGAAATGTCATCCCACAAACTGGCGTACCTCACATGTTCACATATGAAAGAAAACCAGTGCTGTGTTCAAAGCAGAACACTCTAAATAAGACTGTATAACAGTATAACTTTTGTCTGCTTTGCTATCTTTCGTTTGAGGATAATCGTTACTAAAATCCAAGGACAATGTATAACGAACATGCCCGCAATTAGTGATATCTCATCAGGTTACTGGCATCACATCGATAGCAGAACATGTCAAGGCGATCACCGTTCGGATAAACAGTAGACAGTTGAGTTTATGAGGTCATATAAGTCAGCGTGGAATACTGAGAAATTCGACATACAATTGTTTGATGAAGTGGCTGTCACATACACTGGAGTCTGTCAGGCACAACACAGACCCATATTTTGATTTATAAATGTGATCGAGTTTCAGTGCAACTGTTCAAAATATTTTTTTTTCTTGGACGTATCGTATTCATTTGCTACAACTATGATAATACAGTGGTCGTCTTGCCGAGAACAAACCTAATTAATAGATGATAAGTGGAGTGACCCATGTTCAAGGTAGTTTTGTAACTCGTCTACAAACAAAAAATGATGATCGGAAATCAAAAAGAAATAAAAAGATATGTAAAAACTGTTAACCTTCGAAACATTCTGTGAGCATATTTTTGTTCTCCACAAACTAATTTGTAGATTCCTCTTATTTCATACTGCGATTTCGACATATCTAGCGGTAACCAAGATTACTGTTGGAGAATAAACGTGTAAATTTGCCCATGAATATGAGCAGACGTCGCTGGTTTCATGAACAAAGATCGGTTTAAAGAGATACTGCTTTCATACTGCGTCTCGTTATAGTGCTACTAAATAAGAACTGTCATATTTCTCAGTCATTTCATGCAGAAATCTACCAACACCATGTTGAGCGTTGATCTTGTGGTACTGATACATAGTCTGGTAGATTCAATAGATTAGAAGACACGCTGGCTGGAAGGATACAGCCTATTTTCGCCGCAGGCAAACATGTTGCCGTCCGCGTTGATATTGTTATTTATTTGCAGGGGCCTTGTCCAGGCTTAAGCTGCATCCAAGTCACGTTGTCACATATCTCCTTTCTAAGATATTAGGTAGACTAGGCTAAAAATTTCAGATACGTCCGGTTGGTGGTTACTGATTATTGTGGACGTCAGTCCAGTACATCCCACACGTATGAACAATGCAATGTCAAACGTGTTCCAGTGCATTCGTTATCGTGTAGGTGGTATACCGACGGTTGGATCTGCTATAAATGGTAACTACATTTAACAAGTGTGAGTGGATCCTGTTAAGAAAGACAGAGCTTAAAGACAGTTGCTGCTTAGACTGACATACCAAGTGAGGTAACTCGGTAAAGGGCCCCCAGTGACCACATGGGGAAGAGAGCGCTCTACATTCTGTGAACCGTTTACCAGAAAGTCACTTTATAGTGAACACAGTAACATAAAAGTAAACAAACTATGCATTAAATTCAGTACTCTGCTTTAATCTGTGAACCTAATGAGTATAGTTTCAGATAGTGTGCAATAAGTATGGCACAACAACTTGACCCTTGTTGAAGTCATGATGTGGAAACATTTTCGAGGGATACAAAAATAACCAGCAGTAATCATCTTTTGGTGGACACAAAAATTATGCGTGGTCAGTTGAAACAGTGCCCCCAAATTTTAACCTAACAAGGTTCATTCGGATTACGAAAACGTGTAACCTGCACTACACTTTGAATTAAATAATCCGCTTGGTTTTCCGTGTGTAAAGATTCGTCACCATATTCTTGGTTGAATATAGTGACCGGTAAACAGCAGAAATATGGCACGCTCAATAACTTCATGTCAAGTGCTGTTTGACTGGCAGAGCTGTGAGAACATGTATTCAGACGATAGAATTGTTTAACTACGGACATTCTTGTCTACCATATGTGAAAACCATCACAACTCGGATGGAGTAGTTTATCATATAGACAAGAGTATGGAACAGCTCGAACTTGTCAAAAGTGTAATTATTGTCTACAATCATTTGATGTGTTCCTTTTTGCACAAAACTGGTAACGGTGGTGTTACTTCATATGATTTCATTTTTTCTGGTAATCTGCAGGCAGTCTGAAATTTGTTATTGTTTATTTATTTATTTCGATGGTTTTGTGTTGATAAACGAATTTCATTTAATTATTGCACTTTTCTTGGCGGTAAACGGTCGATTTCAGAGAAAGAACTTGGCCCCTGCTATCACCGCTGTTCTTGCGTCTAAATGTGGAAGAAGTATTCCCAATTTGTGAAAATTCATTTCCCACCATCTTCTCCAAAAGGATTGGCCATTAAAAAAGCATCATTTTAATGTTCATTCAAACGTTTTCAGTTATCGATCAGCGGCCAAATGCCCTTCAAATAAAATTATATTTTACTATTTTATTGACTTTCGCGATCACAGAATTGCCAATGTCAGAATCATACGAAATAAAATACTCGACATACACGTTTCCAAAAAATATTGTCTGTGTAAGTCCAAACTTACACCTAAAGAGTGAATGGGTATGACTCGTGAATAAAGTAGGTCGAAAGCAATCAAACGTAACAACAAATCCATGGAATAAACGCGAAAACCAATATGTCATTTATCAGCTTATCGTCCACCGAAAACCTTAGTCACTCATGTGAATATCGTTGGAAATATATAAGGTATCTTGAGAAGATATCAAAGTTAGGCAGTGTGCGACAGAAGAGTAGTACGGAAATTTGGCTGATATGAGTAAAGCATCTATAACAAGTGATTGCAGCTTTCCCAGTCCCACAAACCTCACTGATAGACTCCTTCAAAAAGAAGTATCAGACTCGAGTTTTGTTCTACTGGCAGCCCGTCATCCGGATCCATCTTTTCTATAGTGGGGAATCGAACTCTGTTCAATCTTCAATCAGACAACGCTGTTACACATTATGCATTTGAATTCACATTGGATACGACCTATTTGTCTAGAATTGGTGCCAAACAATCTGGATTTAATAGTTCTGCTAACTTTTAACAATCCTGATTAGCAACCTGATTCACTAGCACTTATTGATGAACTGTAAGATATTGTCCTTGACAGACACTTTAGAAGTTAGCTAGGTGTTATATGAAATTAGTATTCAAGAAAACGAGCAGCAAGAGTGCAAGACATTTTAGTGAAAAAGATCTGGTTGCTCGTAATAGATTTTTGCGTAGTGTGACCTGTTGATTGGTTTTTTATACAACGGTATGCAGTAGGGCATTACGTATGAATCGGCAGGTCTTCTCAGTGAATGTTTACCAATAAGTGGTCCAAACCATCACCATCTGAGTGGTGATTACACGATTATTCTAAAATAACCTTGGTCGTTCTGTATAATGAACCTTTAGAAAGCCGAATTTGTAAACGTCTAAAGTGTGCATGTTCATATCACTTTCGGAGCAGATTGTGCTTCGCTTCACTCCCCAAAAGCAGTGAGTCAGGTGGATCCTTTTCATACGTCGTTAACAAAACAGTGCTTGCTAACACTCTACCTGACCAATTGGAAGTGATCTCACTATCATGGTTACGAATAAAAAGTACCTCATCTTCTTCTGCAGCCTCTTTCCTTGCATGATGTTCAGTTTGACGTGGTGAAACCAGCAACATTAGCTCCACAGCCACACATTTAGTTTACAGAGTCAGTGAACAACACCCAATCTGCGTCAAAACTTACCCCAGTAAAACAGTCTACCTTGTATTAGTTGCAAATACCCGACTGTTGGTAAATAAATCATCAGTATGACTGACTAGTTCAGTATGTTCTGCAGTTTATTTGATGTGCCAATCCACCGGTCCGCGTATAGTTGTGGCAACACATCTCAATATCGAACATTAAGGTGATTGCCAAATTGAATATGAGATACAGTGACGTGTTTACTGATGGTGAAAAAACAACACAGCGGACGAACCAGCGACCAGGGCAATCCTCAAGGAGGACCTCTGACAGGAGTTCACTGCCCCACCATTCGATTAGCTCTGAGGATACTTTTCTTTACGACCTGTTCACCAGCAAGATTGTACATTTACGTGGATTAGCTGTGACAGCCACGTTCAGCACCATGGTCCATTTACCGTCCACCACGAAGCGATCAATCAGGCGGCAAGCCTTTTAACCGCATGCTGGTTGTCCGATTATCTGTTGTCTCAAAAGTTTTGGAAAGCGTATTCGACGACCAGTAGAGAATCTAAATCATGCAACGTATGTCATTGGCTGTTCATCCACATGAACTCCTAAAATAAACGTTCACGTCTGAACAATTTATTTTGATTCCTGAAACAACAGACCAAAGCCGCTGATAGGAGCATGCCAGTAGATGTTACTTCTCCGGATTTTTTAAAATCCTTGGATACAGTCAACCGCACACTTCCATAAACGGGATTTCATCCGTTTGGTGTCGGTGGTACCCAACTTGTGTAGTTCACTGGCAAATCAAATGACCGATATTTTCCTGCAGAGGGTGAAAGCATGCCCTCTGATAGAACGTCTGCAACTCCAGGATTCCAGTTTAGCCCCATTTGCTATCATTCTTCGCCATTGCTTTGCCAAAAATGATGACATAAAAATATGGCCATACGACAATTTGTCATCTTCCCACTTGATACTGAGTACAAAACATCTACATCATTTGTGAGTACAAACACAGTAAGTTGTTTCTGTGTTTCATCCAGTCGCCTTGTTGTTCGTTTTACTTTTGTCAAATAACTTCTTCGTTGTCACTTAATCTGAGTTATAATTGCAGCAGCTTAAGGAGAGAATTTGTTGAAAACAGTTCCGTTCGTTTAAAAATTTGTTCTCATGATCTCGATATTTCGCCTTGTAGGACCGTAACGTTCGAACTTCCATATGATCCCTTCAGATACCAAGTGGTGCATACCGGTCACTAATCGCACGCAGATTACTTTTTACCAGTCTGGCCACCGTCATCCGCGAGCGATACTTAAAAATGATTGCTTCAGAAAACCTCATTCCATATCTTAATTGCGCATTGGAGACTTGGAAAGTTAACGTGACCCGCAGGATGCCAACCCGGTTGCTTAGGGTATGCCGATTAGAAAGTTTTCAGTTGATGTTCAGTTCACCGACAAGCGCCCACCTTAGGTTAACTACCCGAGTTTCTCGAAAGCTCCTTAAGAAAGACATTCATCTGACTGGCACAGTGTAGTGCATGACTGTGAAGTGTGTTTTATCGCTTTGGTGACTCTTTTCCTTAGAAAGGTTACCCACATTTAGCCAAGTCTCTGTTCATTATTGACATGCCACAGTCAACCTTATTTTGGCGTACAAAAGGTGGCATCAGCAGTAGCGTTTGCAGATACATGTTCTTACACTTAGTATAAATCTTGCTACGTGAGATCAATCGCCGAGGCAGCAACACCGAGTGAATCGCCCGAAATGCGAACAACATTTTATCAGCATTTTAGCTCGTCTAATCTGGAACACACTAGCTGAATCGATCACGAGAACGCCACCAGTAGATGGATTTAGGCAAAGACTTGATGAATATATTCGTAATTCGCGGCCGAGTTATCCATCAGTTTGGTCTCCGGAACAACTTCGGAATGATGAAACGCATCTGCATCAGCCCTATCAAGTCACTGTTGGATGGAGTGCGCTTGCTTCCTGCTGGATTGATATGTCTGAATTACACTTTTCCCATATTCTAACTAGCGCAACTCTGTTTGCTGTCAATACTCTTGTCACTGACATTTATGAAATAAAATTCTGTGTCTGTCTTTCCTCATCGTGTTTACACTGTGTTCATCCTATGGTCATTTACTATCGTCCAACGCAAAGTCACGTGCACATAAAATTTTAAGGTATTATTTAGCTTGTAAAATTCCAGTGAGTCAAATAAGCAGGCTTTCGGAAGTAGACAAGCAGGACGATTCGCTATTCTTCAGAAACGAATATGTTAGAATTTCATATTTCTTTTACTGCTTTACATGACATCAGGTTGTGACACAATTATCGAGCGACATAATTACTTGCATATTACTGCATGAAGTAAAACAGGTTTAAAACGCTTCTAAAATTGGTCAAACACTTAAGACCTATTGAAGTCTGAAAGAAACCTTGGTTATAAGGTCTAAGCTATGGAACATTTTTCAACTCTGGCTCACGGGAACCTGCCCTTTCTAGGCAGGATAGGTTTTAAAGTAGCTGAATTGATCCTCAGGTTCAGGCGGGCTGAGCCACTACCCTTGAATACACGCTGGATGCCACGCAGTTCCATACGCTTTAGTCTTTTATCGGTCTTTTTGACGAGATTGATGAAGTTCTGCTGACCAACCGCCATCTGAGCGATTCTGGAAGCTTCCGCGGCTGAATCAAGTTTTCTGTTTGGCTTTGCCGGTTCCCAACGATCAAGAGCAGGCTGACCGTTTAAGCAATTACTTGACTTCACAAGATACCAACCGTAGTATTATCTGTTTGAATGGTTTCATTCACAATCATTTTGAGTACCAGCGCAAGTAAGAGCTATGTTGGCTTGCACCGTATAGGGAATGAGACTGTCAACCATTTAGTTAAGCCTGTCATTCAGTGTAAACAGAAGAACTCAGGTTCACCAGCAGGGCCGGGACGTTAGATGTCATGATGGAGCGAACGATCGCGTCGTAGGAGACTGACTTGAGGATGTTGTAAACACCAATGGACGTCATGGTGTAGACGGTGAGATCTCGGTGAGCGTTGCAGACTGCATAATACGATTCATTCTTACCTGCAAAGGTTTTATCCCACTAGAGGACGACGAATCTCCATACCAACGTGCAGAAAGGATTTACTGGAATGCGGGCGATAACAACAAAGACTAGATACTAGGTTGCAAGTCGGCAGGATTCGTAGTCAAAACTGAGGACTTTGGTATCAACACGGTACGCGATTGTTTAGGGGCCATTTGGAGCGACGATGTTTCCAGAAGGATGCTGAAGTACGTTCTTAGTTTTTTGCAGTCGATAGACGTCAGATGAGTCACGCTGATTTGATTCAGTCCACTGGAGGTTCCACACAATGTTGACATCAAGTTCTGCACATTAAAGTAGGCGATGAGTCGAAGAAGGGTTCAGTTTGCCGTATGGAAGTGGGGTAGCGGTTGAATCGACGACGAACAAACTCAAAAGCTGCTCAAACCACAGCGTACGTTTTGAATGGCTATCGGAACCAGCAGCTAAATGCCAGAGTTGATCATGGGTACTGCAGCCTCCTCAATGTCTTGCAGAATCTCCGTATTTGTACATAGTAAGCATAACGTAGACAGCTGGATGGAGTATTCGATAAACCTGCATGGCTTAAAAGAAAAGACGAATTCCAATGTGGACTGATGTCCTCGGTACCAAACGAGCTATCCAGAAAAAAATAAAACCGTGACTGTCTTTTGTAGCAGCGGAGTGCATTAGTCAATTCATCGGTGATGAAAGACTGAGTTTGATTGCTTTCACTGACCAAAGAGTGATGGTCTGCATAGGAAAACGGCTCAGAC
>JTDE01000500.1:196709-222580 GCA_014338405.1 Paragonimus skrjabini miyazakii
CTCCATTCAACATGTTTTGAATTTAAGGGAAATACTGGGGTTATGGATCATTTTCTGTAAGTTGATTGGTTCATCGGGACAATTTCCGAACCGCTGTCAGTCTTCACCAACAATATATTATCGACTCTTCTCGAATTCCCCGATTCTTGAAAGTGCTGTTTTGTCAAAATACTGTTTACGTATGATCTATATTTCAGACACCGATAGCATGCGTTAATCAAAGTCCTGTTAGAGTGGTTTACAATGAGTTCTGATGAGGGAGCCAGAAATTCAAACTGATTGTATAAATATTTGAGCTGGAGCTCTAAGTCAAGCTGCTTTATTTATAGTTTTGGGATGGCAAAACCTTAGACTGAGTAATAAACCTTTAGCAACGGTTTCGGCAGATGCATCACAGAAAAATTACGAACCTACCTTCTGGATTGCTTGGGAAGTGTGGTAACACAACGGAACAATTTGAGTTGCTTTTCAGGTTGTTCAACTTCTGACCCGCTTGCTTCTTGACCGTACACTTAACATATTTGTTGAATTGAACACGCTGTTCGGTCGTGACTGATTCTACCGATGTGACCAGTTGGTCTAAATTTCACTACCTAAGAGTGATCGATTCCAAACTGCGTCGTCGTTTTACTTGACCTTACCCGGGATAAACATTTTTGTTGTTCTACAGCTAAGATGTAATGGACAGAATATTCTCATATGTTTCAGTCCTAAAACAGCAAACTTTGACCGTAGGCTCATGATTATTCTTTGGTGAACAGTGCATACCACCTTATAAATGGATTAACGTAGTAAACAAACCTTTGTAGGGAAGTGCTGCCTAACAAATTCCTACCAACGTTTCCTAGCGAAAGGGACACAAGTCACCATATGATTCCACGCAAAACAAGTCAACAAGCCGAAGAAGATCGTCTAAAATAGCATAGTCCAGTTGTTTTGATTTGTGGTTTGGCAGAAACACTGCAAAACAACTACTGAGTTATACACTCCCGTGCGTCAAAACGAAGCTATATCTGTTTGGTTTGTCCCAAAATAAATGAAGAAACTAATTGATTTCACAAGTAACTCTTGCAAACTGTATCTTTACCATCTGTTACACTGTTTGAATTAATTGATTTCGTCAGTTTCTATAGTTAAGCAGATTGATTGGAACTAACATTTATTAACTAAATACAATAAACTGCATCCAAGCAAGGCATAAACGAGACTCAATACTACGTTTTACACTACACATTAGATGATCCAGCTTCTGGCCTACTCTGAAAGTCACGAAATGGAACTCAGACACTGACAACCACAGACAGCCTAGGTGATGGTGTCATGTAATTTCATTTCGAATCGGGTTAGCGGGAGAGGTGGACATTATTTCATTTTGTTTTATAATGGTAGAAGTTTGCATCTTCGGGGATCATGAAACCAGCCATCTTTTAAGTAGCGTACGTATATCGTTTTACAGTCAGACGCGCGTTTTATAAACATACCTTAAGAGATATAGGGAACCGGATAAAATGGACGGGTATTAGTGATTACAAGTGTAATTGTAACACACAAGCTGTCCATTTCTGTTGGATAACAGGCAGTTTCGTTTGTGAGTGGCATACTATTCAAAGGCCCATTATGCCATGCACACGACTTACATCAACTAAAACTAAAACGGTGTCAACAACACAGCAGCACGCCCTGTTACGCAGTTCAAATTCAACCCGTGCTCGCTTGCTCATTTTGAACGCACGTTACATAATCAGAGGGTAGTATTGAACTATTAGGGGATGACGTTCATTGTGCAGAACGGTTAGGACTAGTCAGTGGCTCTAACCAGAAGATAACGCAGAAGTGTGCCACTTGAGAGTAGTCAAACTGCTCACAATAGTGCCCAACATTTACTGCCCTCCTAGTCCAGGGTGATCGGTAGGTTTAAACCTCACTTCGGTTACGAAGTGAAAGCATGAGAACTACTACCTTCCGTCATGCACTTTATTCAGAGTCCGAATGCGTGTAGCAATTTTTCAAAGCCAGTTGTTCTGAAATTATTGACCGCAGGGTGATTTTTTCGAGAATCAGTTCTCACATCTTTTAGTACTATTAATGGTAGTTAGTTCCCGCAATTTTTCGTCTCGAAGTTGTCGACGATTTCAGTAAAACCGTACAGTTTGTGAGATCATACACATATAACGCGCGACAACATTTAGGCAGAGCATTTTTATTGAAGTGCTGAAGTGATTTGCCACATATGCACGTGCCAAAAATACCTTACTGGCATCCCCATGAAATCCACTACTTCTGACCAGTTGTTCCAACCAGGAGAGCACGGAGTGCACTAAATAATCACATTGAAAAATGTTTACAATAATGACAGGACTTTCAGTTAATCTCTCTTGGTGATTCACATTAGGTAATTGACGTTGGAAGGTCTTAAAAGCATTCTCAGTATGCTCCAGATATCGACTAATAGATCGCAGTTTTTGTCTCACAAGATTTTGACCGATCTCATAGAAAAAAATATTTGTGAAGACTATTGTATTCAACCTAGAAAATGTGATACTAATGAGACAATACACACAAAGAGTAACAACACACTCGTTTTAGCTGCTGTTATGTAAGGTTATCAATACTTGTCTGGATGAACTCGTCACCGTCCATGGTGTCTTTCCTTGTGAGCTGACATGTGATTGGTTTTCAATGAATCACTCTAGTTCTTTACTATCTGCTCACAATTACCGAAAAAGCCGAACGTACCAATTCGAGCATCATAGAACAAAAACACCGAGTTCACGTAAAATTTTCACTTTATATTTGAAAATAATTAACCCTCAGTAGCACAACATTTACAAAACCGGGTTCATGACTTGCTTCATTTTGCGTTCTGCCGTACTGCTAGTCCATTTAAGTAGGTAAATGTTCTGTTTCGAAAAATCCAACACATTTTCCCAAAGATTACTACTGTTCAATTTGCACTAGTGTAGTTTACTGAGCGAAACTATCAGAAGTCATTTTAACAATGATATATGCATTATCATCAACGCGTTCGATTTTCTCTTCGGCCTTCAAAGTATTCACATCAGCAATTTTGCTTCTTGTTTTCACCGTCTTCACCGTACTGAGTATGCACGTATCTTTGTTCTATACATTTTGATTTAACTTCGAAATGACGGGAAGTCTCCACTTCTCCAAGACAACACGACAACAGTCAAAAACTTTTACTATACTCAAGGTCACAATGTCTTCGGGCGAGGTTTCATAAATAGTCAGCGAAACAAGCACGAGTCCGAAATTTGGTATGGCCTTTTCTTTACCTATAAAAAAACAATCTCTCGCTTTTGTACATTAGCTTGCGGAAATCATACAAAATAGATCTATTACTTGTGTTCACTGTCATACTGACCCGGAGAACTTAGTTCAGTTTTATACCGTAGAGTTTGCACCTTATTGAAGAAATATTCAATCCAGGTAATTTTAGTTCCCTACTATAAAATGAGGGAGTGTGTATCCACAAGATCGTGACAAAAACTGTGTCTATCAAAAAGGATTAACTTCACGCTAAACGGTAAGGCCCAACTGTTTTGATGCATTAACATATATCTTTTAGGCAGTGCCTGTTGATAACTGATCTGAACCAATCTCCACCAGCTAAAAAGCGGAGGGCCTGTAATAGACATACCGCACCGTCTTGTGTACAGTTCACAAGTTCTGTTTGATTTCAAAGTTTACGTTTTCGGCGACCAATCATTGAAGCGTGTCTTGAATAAGGTCGGGAATTTTGTTCACACGCTCTCAATAGACATAAACGTATAGTTGAATTACATACCGGAACAAAGGTAACTCTATTATGTCTAGAGGTCCTCAGCTGTCAGTGAAGTGAACTACACAATCCGCACCGTAAATTATTTGAACAGTCTTCATGCTAGGCTAAGGTCTTCAATAACAGTAAAGTGTGCATTGTCTCAGAGATCTTCAAAGATTTGATTAGAACGTGTCCCTCCTTCATAATAAACCGACTACATAGTTGTCGATTATCGCCGCCATAATGCCGAGTTTGACGGATGGCCAGTTACGTGAGCATCAGGTTCGATTTGCACTACTGATCGGTATCATTCCAACGTGAATTTCCATGTCTTTCCAACATATTGCTGTGTACAGATAATTGAAGAGAGAAAGGAAAATGTTTGTTGTTCGAACTAAGTCGGTTGAAATTACCTTTTTCGAAAACATTCAGTTGAGTTGGCCGTTCAGTTCTATTCTCGAATTTCCACAAATAAGAAAACGATTATCCTGTAATGTCACTCATTCTGAGTGACAAAGTGAGAAAGACTTTCAAAGAACGATCAGGCGGTAGCAACAAAACGAGTGGCAGAAAAAAATTCCAAGTAATCTTGCTGGCAAATGAACACTAGGGCATAATGAAGGCTGAACAAGTGGCTTATACCTCAAACCGGGTGACAAAGGCATGTAACAGTAGAGTAGTCGACTGTACTAGTTCCATTGTACCTGATCAAAAAAAGAAAGGTACAAACAATAGAAATCGCGGTCACACACAATTGAAAGCACTCCAATGTACCGAAGTGCTACCACAGTTGGAGCTCACGCATTAAGACAGGGAAATATCCTTTCATAATGAAGTATCTACCAAATATAGCTACACTTAACGCTAAGTTCCTTGCATAAGTGTCATGAGTTTTTAGAAAATACGAAACTGTCAACAGACAGATATCACTGGCTGAATAAGTAGAAGGTCTCAGTGAAAGGCCGGGATTGCATGTAGTGGTTTTATTCGTTTATTGCACATGTTGATCACAAAGGCACAAGAGACTGAGCCCACTCAGTAGCCCATGGTATGGATGACCGATTTAACAACAGTATTGTGAGAAGCGGACTCGTACCTTTTACTCTTATCAGTTCCTTCCATAGTTATTCATTATTCTGATGTCAATTATTATGACCATATCGCCACGAACGACCATCACTTCGGAGTTGATGAACGAGGTTGTTGTTTGATACTCGTTAATCATCGTAAACTGCGCATTTTATATTACGTAGTCATCCCGTCAGGTCGCTGACCGCGTAGTTATGTTTTATCACAATGTAAATACCGTGTGGCCGGAGATAACTGAATAAAATAAATGATACCTTCTCTTTAACTGCCGTTATCACGACAGAGATCTAGCGATCCTTTCTGTCACCCTAGTTCTGTACTTTAGTTCGTTGAAGACCCCATCGAAGTTAGATAACACATGCGAAGATCTTGGGAAAGTTGCGACCCAGACTAAGCAGCCAACGACTGAAACGTAAAGAACGAGCCACTTTTTAAAGTCCACGAACATCCGGAACATGACACATCTCGTCCACCCACAACACATGATCATTTTCTTTGCTACACATGACAACATCCTGAATGCCTACCAAAACAACGGCTTCTCTCTTAATACGGCAAAACATTGTCCTTGGTCATGTTCACCAGAATTGGACACTGATTGAAGAGCAGTTTTCAACATATATTTGCGCTAAATGAGAATGGCAGTAGTTGATTTGGGGTCTGGGTAGCGAGTGTAACTGATTAGCGGGTCTTCTTGAAGTCTGAGCGACTGCCCAGCGAACTTTCTGGCTGTACGGTTCATATCACTGTGTATGCTCTAGTGAACTCGAAGCAAAACTAAAGAGTGACGTGTCCGGGAAATCAAAGGCTGCCTCAACATTTGAATGCAAAAGTGCGTTTTCAGAAACGCATGGATAATATTGTCCAATGAAATGTGAAATTGCAACCGATGATTAATCTTTTCTGTGCCTTTGTCCCAAAAGGCTGTCGTGCCTCACTTACTCAATGAATGAGTTTTGTGCGAGTTGAACCGCATAAATTTCTCAGAGGTGGCTGTTGTCCCATGCTTGTAGTCATCATGAGCTTCATTTTCGAGTGTTGGGTTTCAGTTCGGCTAGATCCAAGATATTGCTTGCAGGTACTGGTTTTCCAGATGGGCACTATGGTACGTTCATCGTCTACAGGCTGAAACACCGAACTTGGTATCGTAGAACGGGTAGTCTGCTCCGGCATAACCGGCAGTTCTTGGTATGGACAGTAGCGTAGGTAATAATGGGTCACCATGACCAACACCGCGCAGAGTCCGCAGAGTAGAGCCTTCGAGGTTGGTTGATGTTTTCCGTCTAGTGGTGGACAGGCACTGAATGTCTGGGCCAGCCTGAAGCCGCAGTCCCATAGAGTGAAAGAAGAATTTCGACGAAAGAAACACGCAAGCAGGAAAATGTTCAGCAAGAGCTTTGACGCGACGCGTAAACTATTGAGGTTGATTTGAGACAACCAACATAGTGTAGAAATGAGAAATAAATAGCAAGTGAGAGCTTGTTTCGAAAGTTGGCTGATATCCTCTGTGTATAGCTTAAAGATATCAAAGTTAGAGTAATAGATCACAGATCGCTAGAAGATTCTGGAAATGAGTCATGTGAGAACGGAAAGGGGGGGTATGGAAGCCCTCCGTCAGCAAAAAGATGTTGGAATATCCAACCAATATCTTCCCTTCATTCGTCTCAAGAGTTTGACCAGCAACTTGTTTGAACTTACAACAAACACTCTAAAGTGCAACATACTCGTCCAGTAAACAGATAAACCAGCGAGCAGTCCCAGAGAGCAATCAAACGAGATGGTCATTTATTCACACTTGGCTAAGTCTTGATTCAGAAGTAGTTTTATTTTTTGGGAGGACCATAATTTGCCATGTTGACCAACGGATGGTTTGCAAAAATTGTCACAACTACAGTTTTCTTCCGCTAGTGAAACAGTTTCTGATTAAAGACAACCATGACTATTCGCGTTTACTTTTTTGTTGGTGTAGTTTTTTGTGGCCAGAAGAGCAGGTTGTCGTGTGATAACTTGCCAAGTGCAGAGAAATGACTGGAAACCACGACTGTTTAATAGTGGGGACTTCATTTGTACCATGATGATTGTGCCTATATGAAGATCGTAGACAACAACATTGATCTCGGTGAATGGAAATCTCACCGTTTGATTCGAGCCGTTTTGACCAGACATGCAAACCAGTCAGTGTTCTACTGCATGGGTTTCTACATTCAACATCTATTTCGGCTGTGAGTTGATAGTTCCGCTGACAAAGTAAGTGGAAACTAGATGTCACATTAATCCATGTGCACGTGTCTGATAAAACGGCCTGGGAAAAAGGACTGAAGCATCTGCTGATAAATAGACCCTGTCTTCTTCGTAGCGCTGATTGGGTTAAAGATTCCAACTTCAGTATAGGGTCAACTGTTTACTTTCTAATTGGAACAGGTAGACTGAAGTCCTGTCAAAGAAGTTCGTACAGAGCCCACAGTCATGTTATTCTTGATCGAGATCCAGAAACTTACAAACTGCCCACCGCTGTTAAATTCTAAACACAAAACGTTTACCTGTTGTGGACAGTATGATAAACAGTGCGAAACCGCAGAGGGTTGGACTTTCGTCAATATCCAGCTAAGAATAACTATTTCCACAGCGCTCAAACACATCTATTTAAACCAGGCTGATTCTTTCACGTCTGTGTTGGTTACTGGGAATTTTGGAGAGACAGATTTGAGAACACGGATTATACTTTCCATATGTTCTTCGGACAGGTCAGTCAGTAGTCATTAATGTATGCCCACTAAATACGGTCATACTCATTAGTCTTCGCCAATCAGCGGTCCACAGTAAGTCCTGTCTAATGAAAACAATGGATTATTTGATTGATAGAACTAAACGTTTTTTTACGCCAGTCTAAACACCTTTCCACTCCGGTCATGCACGCCCACAACTAAATCGTATTCCTATCGTCGAAGCCTATTTCCGTTTGCCTACAAACCGTTGTCATTTACTGATGAGTTGTCATTTAGCTTTTTATAGATAAAGTGAGTTTCTAAATATACTGCATCTTTTTGCATCTCACAGTTTACTCACTCCTGGCCCATAGTATTTACTGTCAATATATTATTTATCTCCAATTCTAAGTGTCATACATATGCTCAAATAAGCTGACTGTTTCAACTGGCTTTCCTGTACGGTGCCCGTGTTATTGAGATGGTAATTTGTAACGGCATGGTTCAAGATTGCACCGCCTGCGTGGTTGGTGCTGTCTAGTTCACATCACTGGCTGTTACCGATACATAGGATTATCTAACTTGAACTGGAAGCTGTCGTAATGCAATAGGAAGCAGTATTATCGCGCACCGTTCGGAGAAACAGTCTCCACTATTTTTCTGCACCTTGAGCACTCCTGATGACCCCTGGACACACCTGGGACTGCGGACTAGATGTGATGTCGTTCTTTGTAGACAAGACTACGGCTTTCTGTTTTGCAAGGGCTCCATATCTGCTAGTGACTAACAGGTGTTCTCATACTGAGGCGGAAGATATAAGACCACAGATGCCATCAACTCAACTCCAACCATCCTCAGTGAATAGTACACAATTACGAGTCCCAGATTAACAACCGCTAAGTGAAATGATCAACCCCTGTTCCGAAGCTGGTCTCATATTCTTCACAGCGTTCTCAAAGGTCATCGAAATCACTACTCATCAGTAATCGAAATTAATGTTGACATTCCAAGGTTGGCCAGTGTTAGCTATTGAGGCTATTATGGTGCAATGAGTGCTCTCATCCTGCATCATGTTTATCCAGCGTTCATTTAACGGAGTCGTTCTCACCGTGTCTGTCTGTCTGACTATTGTTTGTCTGCTTGTCTATCAATCCGTCTGTGTATGCAAGTTTGTACGCGTGTATATGTCGTGTTGACATCACTATGTGGCGTTGCGATGTGTGCGGCCGCGAATGCGCTGTCCGCCTTAGATTAGTAGGACACCAGCGTACTCAGTGCACTGTCGACGAAGAAACGAGTACATTGGGATCAGGTAGGTCATATCAGCATACCCATTCTATTTCTTTTAATGACTGCATCGACCAAGATCATGGTCGTTTGACAATCAATCAGAAACTTGGGTGTCTGTGAGCTTTTACCCACTCTTTTCTTCAGTTTTGTTAGTGTATTGTGTGGTGAATGGTTCGCCTGTTCTTTTCGTAGTTCAATCTGAGTTTTGTTTTCGATCCTCATCCTCTCTAGAATGCAATAACATACACTCGCATACGGAAATGCGTCTTGTATTACACTTTACATATATTCCTCCTCAGTTTAGATTTTGTCATTGCGGTCATTCTCTCTGTTTATTTTCCTTGTCATGCTAACCAATTAACTGGCTAACTAGCATTGGTCGGCTGCACATAAGGGCCTAACTCACACACCTACTGGTCTCAATCCTTCGAGCTTACACCGGATACGTGGTGTGTGAGTGGAACCGCAATCGGTGGAGCACAATCCACTTGTGTTGGTTAAAACGCAGGCGTCCTTTGGCTTCAGTCATTGTGACAGGCTAATCCGTTTCGGATGCCGCCAATAATGTGTTTATATGTATATGCTAGTCTGTATGTCTGATTAGCAATGGGTGATTAGTCTGTCTTACTGTCTTTCCGTTTTATTACCTGTCTTTTCAATTCCGGTAAAACGGAGTCTACAACATCCAACCGCACACATGACCGCAGTGCCATGAAGTCACAATTGTAAATTAACAGTCCGATAAGAATTTGTATCGTGGATTGATGATACCGGTTCACGTTCGCTTTATGAACCAATTGACTAAAACATGTCATTTAGAAGGCGTGAATTGATGCAAACTATAAACGATTGGTTGATTTTGATTGTTTATAAGCGAACGCTTGCTCCTTCCGGTGTGCTGACACACGTCTGTGTTGTAGCATCTGGTGAATGGCTAATAAAATGTTCACTTAGAGAAAGTGAGCGGTATTCACTTACTCTAAATATCTACAGGAGTTATGTGTGCCATCAGTGCACCTGTCCCTATATGTCTATTTTCAGTACAGGTTTGTGAGTAGTTTTCAACTTCTTAAAGATATACACTATAAATAAACGACCTGCTGGTTTTTCAGCATAAATTGTAACACAATACAGCATGAAGTTTTTAAGTTCGTGTAACTTGTTTAAAGTGATTAGTTATCGATTGATTATGTCGAATACAGTCTGGCGCCACTGGTTTCTCCTGCTTCGGTTCAAATAAAGATTTTCTCATGCTGATGACCACATCAATAAACAGCTATTTGCGTTGTTGACAGGTGGTCGTGGACTTGTTGTAACCTAAATATCTCTCATAGTTCATCACAACTTTTGAATAGAGAAACAATCCCACAGCCAACTCCTTTCAAAAACAGGCGACAGACCTTTTCTTTCGGGCAGAGCTCATTACTTCAAATTCTAGTACTCTGTCGCGGGTATTTTCGAACTGTTTTGCTAACTTTAGGCAACACGGAAGCACAACCATTAATGTTCAGTAATATTTAGGATTTTTCTCATATGTACATTATTGGAAATAAAATGCGACCGACATCAAACTTGTTACAAGTGGGCAAGAAAAGCATTAACTCAGTGATTAACACAGTTTAATCATGAAAAATTTGATAGGTGCCGGTCACGTCGAAAATGTAAATTACAAGGGCTAAACCGCTGTTCTATTCGATAAGGGTAAGCTAAGCAGCCTCTCTGAAAGTGAATTTTCAAAAACTGTGAACAAGAAAAGAGGATACTATATCAGTAATAATCATAGTTGTTATTTCAAAAGCCTTCGTGATGCCAGTATGCTGAAGTTAATGTATCATCGGACGCGGCACTTACTATATACGAAATCACCTCAATAAGCAAAAATAGTAATATGTATTAAGTGGTTGTCATGGTCGTTGCTAATTTAACCAGTATTCAACTGACACCTACTTTGACTTCATCTATCCAATCAGGGTTTTCATTCAACAATACTATGATGATTTTATCTCGATCTCGTAGGACTTAGAGGGGACGCTCTCCGAATTCCATGTGACTTACAAGACTCTCTTGAGTTTCCCTCTGGTTGCTTTCCCCAGCAAGGCTAGATATCTGCCCGGACGACTGCCTGGGCACTTATTTCTCTGCCTGAACGTTGTTGATTAGTCAATACATGTGGTCTTATCCAATCAGGTAGTAATCATTTTTGGTTTTGCGCGTTCCCCTTCGTCCCATGTATTTACTCTTCAAGACAGCCGGAAATATCTGTTGTTTGTCTCTCATATTATTTGCCGTAATTTTTGTTATGTTGGTTAGAACAGTTCTCAGATTATTGTTTATCAACCCTCTTTCCATTGTGAGTTCTCCTGAGGTCGATTGAGAGTTCAACCAGAACCAGACTTCATTAATCAGGTGCGGCCACGGACCCCTCTCGTATGCAATTGGAAGTGGTGTTTGCCCTATACTTGTCTGCACAGGCACTCGGCGGACTGATAACCTCAACGGAAACTTCGATTCCTAGTCACCGCCTTAGACAGCTAATTCATTCCGTACCTGTCTAGTTAGTTCGCTCGGATAGCCAAGTGATTAGGCGACGCTGGGAGATGTTTAGCTCCAAAATCTTTTCCGAAGGTTGGAATTTACACAGTAACAAGGCATGACCCTTGATCTGTGATAACGGCTCTTGGTAAGCCATGATCTTCGTCAACATGTCCCATCACCGTGGTAGCCTCCTAGTGTGAGATACATATTGCTACAATGGATAAAATGTGCTATCTTAGTGATTATGATCCGATAGCCATTTTCTGCCACCGGGTCTGGTCCTACGATATCAGCTGATCATATTTTCCCTCGCCCTGTTATTTCCACCAGGTGTACTTGTTAGTGGCACTTTGGTTCTCTTCTCTCAACAGCTAAAATTGCCCACACACCAAGACTTTGAACGGTGCGTCGTTTTTTACTCGCCCAAAGAAATTTTCACCGCAAAACATTTTTTTCTGCAAAACCACGTAGTTGCAACTTCCAAAATGCTATCGGTAGACTTTCTGTGTGTCTTATTAGGAGCAATGGATTTCGCGTTGTTGCCATGTTTTATTTGACTACTTTGCTCAATATGGGTGACTTAGTGAATATAAGTTGTTGCGTTGTCGAGGTCGGCGTGGACACGTCGTGTAAAAATGTTGTGCAGATTGGAATGCTTTGTTCTCCAGACAGCTGTTTCATGCTGAAAGATGATATATCCACGATAAGAAAGTCACCTAGTTTGAGTCAACACAAACCATTTTCATCATACGGGTTTTGGTTAAGTGATTACTGTCTAGGATAACATGTCGATAAGTGTGTGTACCGATCGAACTGGACCATAACACCCTTCTCTTATATGCTGTGTTTGTTCACAAACTGGTTCTTCTAAGGTTGTACAGACTAAGTCGAAATGCTTCTGACGGCGGTTTAGAATCGATACTTTCATTTTACCGGAAGCACGCCGGACCCTTGGGTCCTGGGTTGGCTAGTACGTTATGCGTGTTCGTCTGTTTGTTTGTATGCCTGTCAGTATGTTTGTCTGTCCGTTTTGCTGTCTGCTTGTTTTTCAGTCTGTCTGTCCGACTCTAGTTATGTTGAGTTATGCTGGATCACACTTTTCTCAGTTCGGTTTGCCAGGCAGTAGCCGCCTGGACTGGACAAATTTATCATATTGAAACCAGACCATACTGCTGGAGTGTGACTTCTTGGACAATATAACGTTTCGAGGGAACATTTACCAATACTGAAACTATTTTTCTACTCTACAGGTTAATCATACTCGGATGTTGTTAGTATTACATATTATTAGCCAGAAATGACCAAATCTTTTTGTCGTACAATTTTCGATGCCTTCCACGGCATTATACAAGACCAATTGCACATTTCGGGTTGATTTCCCATCGACATTTTTATATATGACCTCTCCTTAACATACATCTGTGAATGATGGCTCAATGTTTCATGCGCTGAGGTAACAAACATGTACTATTCCTTTATATATGAGCCAAAACGGCATCTACATAAGACAGTAATCCATAGTACGGTCGCTCACATTCCGAAATTCGTTTAGATCTCATAGAATCTACTGAATATACGAAACTGCCAGACACCACTACAGATGTGCCTTTTTACGGAGAGGCAGACAGTATCCTCACACAAGGTATGTAAACCATAAATTCACTACAACTGCTGGAAATGTTGTTCCCGGTTTTTCTTACACGAAAGCATTCTACTTAAGCATGATGACAACACACGATGCAAATTAGTCTAAGAGATTAAATTCTAGTCTAAGATTATGGCCATTTGAAGTCCCTGTAGATCCTGTGTTTGAGGTATTCCAAAAACCCCAGTGGAGTACAATCTGGTGACCGTGGGGGCCACCCCACTAGACCAACGCGATCAACCCATCGCCGTCCGAATGTTTTATCCAGATATTCTCACAAGTATGGTGAATAATATGGTGTTGCGTCACCCCATTAAAACTAAACCTAGTCAAGTACTCCTAGTTGCTCCATTGCTAGCACAGTATTTTGTTGCAAAATTTGAAGTTAGGAATGTTGTAGTTTGTAAATGGTTATGCGAATAGTGATTTTACTTTTAACGTTTTTATCAAGACAGAAGGGTCCGATAATCTGTGTTCCAACGAGTCCCACCTAATCCATAGGTTTGGGGTTGTGTTGACGTCGGACTGGAGTAAATCGATAGAGATTAGGGATATGCCAGAAGTAGGATTTCAGCACGAAACACTTCAGACAGATTATTGATTAGTCAATAAATACTGTCGAATATATATCCCTCTCCGATAAGTATCATATGCAAAATGACAACTCATGTTTGTCTGCATCACTCACACGTGATCGTATCTGTCGCATTCAGGTAGACTGTCCAGCCAGCCTCTTTCGACAAGAGGCACTAGGCTCCAGTTTCGATCTTGTTAATGCTCGTCACTAGTGCATATCCTTGCTATTTGGTCACTTTTTAGGTTGTTAGTAGACTTTTGACCAGCAAAGTTGGATCATTTCGGCCACATTAGTCAACAAGGAGGCTGATCCAACAAATTCTAAAAATACATTACGTTGTTGTACAACCTAGCAAACCGGAGCCGAGTTGACAATGGCCAAAAATGCTGCTAACGTTACAAAAGCCACTTGATGTCAAGCTAATGAGTATTCCTTTTTAGTCGAACTGTGTGATAAACCACACTTCGAGGACAGTCGTTTACAGACCAAAACACGATTTAGTTTTGGGTTCAATAATCTTAACGGTACGGATACGATCAACCATGAGTGTCCTGGTTGTCCTGAAGCCGTTGGTCCCTGATTCACACAACTGAAAACAAGCTGATTGGTACAACACTGTTTCACGTCCCCAGTCTCAGTGAACTTCAACAACCGTGGTCGCATGAGAAAACAACGAGACAAGTAGTCGTTAGTGTTCGTGCTTTGGAAAGAACACAGAACGTGAGGAAATAATGAAACGCCTTCAACAGTAGAGAAGAATACAGTTTGGGAAAGTATCCGGGTCGAAGGTTTGGCAAGTTCAACCGTATGTTGTTTCACAAGAGACGTTTGAAATAAATGGTAAACGATTGAAAACTGGATTTTACAGACAGGTGTAACTGTTAGCAGAAGGGCAGAACAATGCTTCACTGAATACGCCACTGCAAACAGAAGTCCGAACCGACCACAAAGTTAGGCACATCTGTTTGCAGTAACAGTCTGAAGAAGGTTTATTGACAGATAACTAGGTAATCACAGTTCTGATGCACATCTATGTGAAAAGAGCTGATTTTCTAGCCGCTAAATATATCATCGTAGGCACAAAATTACAACTGCTGTCCATTGGGGGTGACGCAACGTTGTTGACATCAGTAGGATCACGATGCTCAGGTTTAAATTCACCGTCTTTTTACTGCAGTCATTGGTCATAAAACACTTCAAATACGCCGATTACGGTAATGAGAGTAAAGACATATAGGCGAACAAAAGTATTACCAATGACCTAGTCTCTCTGTAACAATTCTAATCGATATATCTATCTAACTCTAGTAACTCCTTATATAATTGTACCGACCTGAAAACGAATTATCGAAAACATATGTTCGCCTATATTTAGTTATGGTCGTTAAATACCATGAACTATTTGCTAGCGATAATACACTTCGTGAAAGGTTGCAATTGGATTGTACATAATATATCAATAATTGGAACGTTCCGGCCGTCCGGATCCCACGAAATACCGGGAGGTAGTCAGTACGAAAGTGAATAACATATCTCTGACAAACTTGACTGAACCACCTGTCGGCTGTATAAATCACCTTTATTGCTAATTGAACAGGTGCACAATAACTGCGCTTTTTCATACACTTTCCAAGATTGAACCGTCCTGCAACACACGTTTGAGTTAGCACCGTCAGTCGTTGATACTTTCATTGCGCTATAACAGACGGACTTGATCAAGATAGTGAATTAACACTCCGGATACTGACAGGTAGCAATAAAACTTTTGGATCGTGAGAAAATTGCATTCCGGTTGATGGAGCACAGTAAGTGTACAAGCGCATGCTGTTTAGTTTGTCCGACGGATCGTTCATGCTCTTGGTATACAGAGTTGGTAATGTGCCGTACGGCCATGCAAATTCAAATAATACCCCACACTCAGTTCAAACGGATTCAAAACGCTAGACTTCAGCTTGGCAAGTTTTTTAGGTCATCAGGAGTATTCTCAGAACTAGGAGACGAGAAAATTGACAGAAATAATGATGAGTGAAGAGTCCATGGTTTTGGACTCAACGTGAGTATTCAGATTGTGTTGAGTTGAAAGACAATCCACATTGGGATGGCAGAAAATATTCACTTCATGACTTTATTATTGTGCTGAACGCTTTGAAGTAAAAACAAGGCTCTAGTGGATCTATGATATCTGTAGAGATTTCAGTAAGGTGCAACCCAAAATGAAACGTGCGACAGTTTATACTGAAACTGTCTAATGCGGGTGGAATGCGCATTAGAATAGAATATGCCAATGCCCCTGGCACTGAAATCATACGCAAACTTCGCGTGTACGAACACAGTCTTGGTTTCAACAAAACAGAAGTGTTCAGCCAGTGTAGAGAAATATCCAACACTAGACAAGTGACAGTCATACGCACTGGACTAAAAGCTAAACGTAAAGCCGTTTCACAAACCCCTGAACATGAGCAGAAGAGAGAAGGACTCAATAATTAAACTAACCGGGAAGAAATAGACCCCATAAAACGCGGTTTTAAAAGCCATCACGCGCTTGACGCTAACGAGTTGTGTTAGACATTGTTATACAGCTCTGATGAAGCGATTTCATAAAGTGCCGTTTGCAGGGAACAGCATAGTAGTGAAATCGACTCAGCAAAAACGGGTGGCGTTTTAATTTCAGTATCAACTTATCGGGTTTGTCATCGACGAACCACATTAATGGTAACAAATACAGTTGACGTGAACCTCAAGAAGAACTGCTCCTCAACAGAATAGAAAGATCTTCAGTAAATTGATGCAACCGCGTCAGCGTGAAGACAAGAGACGCCATGTGATGGACATTAATAAACAAACCAGATGGACACTGGTAAAAGACTATCAAGTTATAGTACGTAGAGAATGTATTAGAATGTACAATATTATTAAACATAGGGCAAAATCTGGGTAAGCGAAACGTAATATAGTAGCCCACATACTGTCATCAGCAACGGTTACCGAAAGACAGCTTAGGAAATCAACAGCCTTTACAACTTCTTGTCGGCCACGGCTGACATATACTCTGTCGGCTAAAAGCGTCCTCGTTATTAGGACAGACGAACCACCTCCCATGTTCGCAGCTTGCTTTCTTTTATCCAGTCAACCACTTTAGTCTTGTGCACACAAAGTTAAACGTTTTTACACCATCACATCGTTATGCTTCTCACTACGATCGTTAGGTATGGATTCGGAATGTTCATCATGATGTCTCTCAAAATTCAATAACACAGCTAGAGCTTAGGGACTAATGGCTGAGACTATTATTGTGCATGAATATTTATTTAAATGATCACTGAACGTCTATGATTGTATCACATGTTACTCGATCACGAAGCATGAGCTAGACACTGAACACGCGATACAGCTGGATTCAGTTCCCGTGACAGGGACACACGAGTTTACTGAATTTTACCAAAGCTCCGTCAGTCTGGACATACAAACTAGCCTTGTACGTTTAGAAGGAGTTTGTAACAAACGTGGACTTGCTCACTGATATCAAAGTTGCAATTTGTTTAGTTACATAGTTACTTATTCGCTTAACCCTTTTTAACGATCTTTCTGTTTACCTTCCGGTTGAAGTAGCAAGACAACCAAATGAGATTTGAAATTTGTAACCGTCGTATATATTGCATTGTCAATATCGTTTACTTTTTTCCCAGACATCAGAGTCTAAGTTACTTTGTCGGCGCATTTGAAAATGCCAAAAATTAAAGTAAATGACGGTCGGAAAAGTAAAGCTGTTTCCCATTTTGTGTAAATGGCAGACATGAGTCCTCTGATGACAACTATGCTTTGGGTCTTTACCAAACTCTCACTATGTCTTTTAGGAAACTGAAAGATTTTAACTTCGTTCACTTTGATTAAACTAACTTTTTCGTGACGTATTCCGCTGATAACCAGATAGAATGCGTGATGTGTGAGTTGGGCGGTTCTTCGAAAAGGACGACGTGACACAGACAGCAAGTACGCATTCTCAACCATCTAAACCTATGCGTTTTTAGAAGCTGAGTGAGTGGACTTGCTTGACTTCCCATTTGGAATCTATTTCTATCGTAATTGGTGCTTACTCTTCATTGAAGTCAGCTGAGTAAATCATCCATTCAGAAAAGTGCTCCCTTTGAGTTAGAACTGACGTTGTTTAAGGCTTTTCGTCCAACAGCTACTGTGTTCAAAATGTGTCTACAAAGGCATAGTTTCCTGAGTTCGTTCTTAAACATTTTATTGTCTCCTTATCCAAAAAGGGATGTTACTCCAACTGTACTCGGAAACAATTAATTTGAATTATTTACTGTCATGCCTCATAACCTTGAACAATCGCAGTGTAATTTGAGAAAATATGTAACGCTGAACGATCTGATGAGATAAGTAAATAACGGAATATTCAACAGCGATATTAACGGTGTATAACTTTTGCAGTATATATGTATACATGATTACATATACATATGAAAGGGATATAAATATAAATCTGAAACGTCATTGCCTACCAGGAAATCAGCCGAAAATGAATCACGGCTTCCCAAGGCAATGAAATCATATACACAATAACCTCCATTCTGGACAAAATGCCCATCGGTGCCACAACAGCACGATTACAAGTGTCAGTTTCAGCTCGTGATAAATTCACTGTTGGTTTGCGCTAGTCCCAATGGAACAATCAGATCCAAGCGTACCTCCGTAAGTTCCCGCTGAAGTGCCATATCAACCTGACACTGAATCTCCTAAGCAGGGATGCCGCAGATATTGTTTTCGAGATCAGAATCCTGTCGTGGTTGTCATTTTGTAACACGCAGTGAGAAAAGGAAGTGGATGTTTTAGTCAAGGGTTTTAGCAAGCCACACGTGACAGTGTTAGAATAATCAAATGATTAACGAGACAGAAATAAAACAAAATTAAATCTAGGCACAATCATCTTGATAGATTGACTGTCCAGTGGTCGAATATCTTTGTGCACGATCTGAAAAGCAAGTAGAACGATCGTGTACGTAATACCAATTCATATTCAACCCGTACAGGTTTACCTAGCTTTCGTAGCGTTCAACGGTATATACATATGGTTGGCGGCATTCGAAACGGATTAGTCTGTCACAGTGACCGAAGCCAAAGGACACCTGCGCTTTAAACCATCACCGCAAGTGGCTTTCGCTGCACCACTTCCATATATAGTTTAGTGGTACTCCTGTGAAAGTACTACTTAAGCGGAACTCAGCAGACCCCATTTAATGAACGGTAGTATAGAAAACTCCGTAGAAAACCCCAACATGTGCCGTTTTTAGAAACTGAGTTTTTTAATCCGTCGTGTAGACGACCGTTTCTCTTTCCGCTGGTCACGTGAGTAGGCCAACATGATCGTAATGCTCGCGGAGCTAAACAGGTTGAGAGTGATTGTAGTTAACGAACAGGTAAACGTCCCAGCCTGAGCACTAGTTGTAACGTACACAATGTTAATTGTCTTTACAGGGTCGTGTTCTGTCACATATGAGGACTACCGATGAAAAGCTGGTGCAGTATCTCCTTTGAAATTTGTGCAAGTCTTCTAGATATTCATCAAATCTAATGTATTTCCGTTAATTATCCTCTTGAATGTGTTCTAGTTGTCCACTATCATACTGCTTCACCGCAAAATACAGAACAGGTTACAATGAACCATTTAAACATCATTCCACAAAGTTAAGAAAATATCCTATGTTACTAAACGTTATCGATGCAGTGGTCTTTCATTTTTCAAGATATTTAGCTCCATGTCATAAAAATTGCTCTGGTTTCAAAACATGATAGTTTTGCTTGACGTTAGGGACGTTTACCAAGTGAGATATGCGAGATGCTCCACTGTCAGCCTGGCCCAGTTAGTCATCGTTTCGGTAATCTGTTGAGAGCGAATATTATATCGGTTGGAAATGTGGGATAAAGATACGTTAAGAAAACAGAAGTTTTGTTGCTCTCACTAACTACTGGAAGGAAATCGATATCACATCACAATTATCTATAGACAGAGTTTCGTTGTGATAAAAGATACTAACGAAGACGTCACTATCGAATGAAAAACCGACATTCTGGTTAGTGTGAACGAACATTAATGTTAACTGGAAGGCTTTACAAAAGTTTTCTGGAAATAAAAGTGTTGTTAACTTGAATAAGTGAGCTATCATTTTAAGGGTATTGGCTGGTTGGCAGATACCACATTACTTCTCTGGACTATTCATCACTGTTACAAGGTTACCCTAGTAAGATAACAAGCAGTCGGAAACATACTATTGGTAAATCAGATGGGTTCGATTTCCGTCTTATGACTGATAGTAAAAGCTGCAAAACTACGGTAATTCCGTTTTGAGTAACCTTGTGATAACGTACAGACAGTCTACCACCCCCATTTTCTTGCCGAAGCGATGTGGACCTACCTCCGACCCTTTAACTAATGTTTTACTCAGACAGTCTTAGTATTGCAACACATAACTTACCATGGACAGCCGTATAGCAACGGCTTTTTAGGTTTAGGTCTCACAGGCCTGTCAGACGGCACGAGGGCTTATTGAGTGTAGGAAAATTCGACGGTATAGCTGTAGAGTCGATATCGCCATGGAAGACTGGAAGGGAAAAGAAGATTGTACCTATCATGATTGCTTGTCATATGCAGCTCCATAAGATGTGTACGGTAATCTGAGGTGCCGAGAGTGCCGGATCAAAAGACATACGATATGAAGCATATGGTGTGAACCGTTGCAACGAACTGCTATGTATCAAAAGCCACACTGATAGATCACAGTCTGTATCTTAGGACTAAAACCTTCAAAAGCGAATGCAGTAACCCCCACTTAAGCACATTCGAACGTAATCAAGTGAATCTCAGAAGTGTGAGTCCACTAAAATAAAACTACCAAAAATATGGGATGACTGGTAACCAAACAAGGGGACTGGAAATTCCGACAGAATTTTATCTCACCGCCCAACAAAAACACCATAAATCGGACCACATTATTCTCGCATACCAACCTAAAGTTGGTTACAATAAGTTCTCAAATATTTCATCTCTCTGGGCGAAATAACTTCGTTCTCGTAGTAAGCATTCTCTTCATAGTATATTACATCGTTGGGGAACATAGCACTCAACACATGGTTTCCTTAATGCCCACAGCATCCAGTTGTTCATTTGAGTACTTCAGTTGTCTGAGGTGTCCTCACATGCAGAATTCAAAGAGGTCAAGGCCAACGGATCTTGAAAACCTCTCCTCTTAATCCCTCCGGAAGATAGTGTTTTAGTTAGTCGAGTATGGGCGGCTCTGGTGTTACGTGGCGGTGAGATATCCCGTTAGTGGTAAACTTGTATCAATTCTATCTGATACAAATCGTAATTGTGACCAATCTGTTTGAAACAGACCTAAGGCATACGTTATCAGTCAGTGTGTTCCAAAAATACCGAACCGAGTAAACATTGAAGTGTTGATGCTGTTGAACGGTATTTCCTGTATCCTCTTTACGCTAATCATAGGCAATCGTTCTGTGGATACGAGAGTCTCGACAAAACGTCTTACTGATGAGTAGTCGGGGATTAGGTTAGCTCCAACTTGAACCCCACTCATAGATAACCACACCAATTACAGTCAGATAGACTTTCTAGCCAGCTCCTTTCGAAAAAAGAACGAGACTCGTCAGCAAATCCTTTCCATGGTCAGGATTAGAATTCCGACCAGGCTTTCACGAGGCAACCCTGTTGACCGCTGCTTCACGAACTAGACGTTAGGCATTACTGAATAATCATATACACGCGCGTCCAGCCACATTCATTTGTGAGTAATGATCAGGTTGCCCGAAAGCATCGAGAGGAGACACATCACTCATTACTCGCTACTGAAACACCCATGAATCTAGACAAATCTTTCTATGATTGCACCAAGCCAGACACCAGAAGCGAAATTATTTCCTCATGTATTTCACAGGACATTATAACGAATATTTTCAAAGGTATTTTTGGAGTGAAATGGTATTATCTCCACTAATTACGCAGGTGGCGTTCCGCAAGTGGAGATGTTAGGCTTCTTTCGCTAAGAAATAATTCATGAAACGGATGACACTACAGTCGGCCTCTTTCGAAATGAATCACTAGACTCGGTTTTCGCTCTCAATGAATCTCATCAGCAGTGTACATCCTTGCCAATACCAGGGCTGTAACTGTGGTCACGCTACCAACGAGCCCTAATAAGAAAAATACTGGAGTCTAGTATTTTGTTTTGAAAGGTTCCGACTGGAAAGTTTATGGGATTACGAGAGCTTCGATGAGTTATGGCTGATGTTCAACTGATATTAAAAATCAACATTCCCTACTACTCATCAGTTGATTACTCTGTTGTTAGAAGTACGAAAAAATAAGCAATCAGAAACTGAACCAAGTAGTTGCTATACATGCCTAATTATATTTATATTAAAAATCAATTGCGTGCACTTCATGACATGCATACAAACACGATAATTACACTATCGTGTTTTACACTGAACTCAACACTTTGATTACACCCCTGACAGTAACCTACGTGCGAAGACCCACTACTTAATGGACAGGTGATAGCGTATACACTTGGCCTCAAAAATGAATGTTACTTGAATGTTGGTAACTTCATCAAACTACACAACCGGCTTGACACGCACTGTTTGAGCCTATATGTTCTCCAATCTGCTGAGTTGCACTATCACTCGTATATTGTAACGCTGCAAAACTTTTCATAGTTGAACAAGTTGGAATTTTATTTGCTCTTGATAATGCTTCAAAGGTGGAGTATGCATTATCCAAACAGTGTCCATGTCAGTGAGTCACTCGAGTAAACACGGATTATGCACTGACAATCGTTCAGTCAGCCTATCAGATGTATACGCGTCAGGCATTGACTCTTTACGCTTCGCCCTTCATCCACCAATTAAATCTATTTCCGCATGAGGATATTGCGTACGATGGACCACGTTGTCCACTTCGACAATTGCACCACCTCCCAAATGGGGCCTACTTAAGGTGCACCAAAAACTAATAATCCAGACCTCTTCAGTTATGCCATCTGGTCATGAGCACAATTTTGATGACATATAAGTAAAACGCTTATAAACATGTCGGTTTTAGTGTACCACACAGTATGAATAAGATATTTGACGAATTGTATATGTTACAAGGTTATTTGAAGACTAAATTATCAAATCACGACAACCGGTTTACTGTTCCTTACCGAGCGCTGATTATTGGTGTAAGTGATACGTCAAAACTTCCGGTAGATAACCGCGCTTCAATAGTTAGTGTTGCTATATTAATGAATTGAGCGGTTCTCGATGTATGGCAAATCCGAAGGGACTGAGGAAAACACCGCTTAGCTTTGTAAATAATAACATTAACGGTCCGGTGTAACTTACGTGATTTCGTGCCTTGATACAACGGGCTGGGGTTTACACTTGCACGCATACAAATACAAACTAACCATGCTATTATCTAACTCTAGATCATAATAGACAGGTCGCAAGGTCAACACCGATGACGAGAAAGTGATTAGGCAGGCTAGACGGAAAGTGTACTATACGCGATAACCTTCATACATCTGTAAACATGTGCATAGGCGCTATGTCAGGATTGTTAACACTGAAAATGAAGACGAACAAACCAAAACAAACCAGTGGATAGGATGAGCGGTAGAAATCACTTACTTCACTTTCACGTTGACAAAGTTTACACACCGGTCACACAGAGGAAAATAATCTTCTGGACCACTAGTACAAGGTTTATTAGATTCGACTGTGACTCATTTTGGGGTCAGTTGGCGACACATAAGCTACCACGTAACACAGTATGGGTGCAAAATATCACAACGTTTGTTTTATATTTAAACTGTGTTGTGGGTACACTAGACATGCTAATTCAAGCACACAATCCCGGTTGAACGCATCAAGCGCCAACCGGCATCACTCGAGAATCGAGTAAGTAACATGGAGTAGAGGACAGTTCACATATGAAACAGTCTGTTACTCCGCTGAAGGGGTTGCAATAAGTATAAAACTGCGTTTATTCACCACCGAAAACAAAGTAAACCTTTTAGAAGTAGTGCTTAAAATGCAGCATAATAGCATAACTTCTATACGACAGATGCGTTACAAAAGTGGTTACAACCATCTTTTCTTCAGAACGATAGCATCGTTATCCTACTGTTGCCTTATGCGAGGTCCATGCAATTATTGGGTCGTTCCTCAACAGAATCAACCTTCTGAAGAGACCTTTTTTTCCCGCCTCATCAGTGGTTATCGAGATGTAATCCTGATTTCATGAATACACAAAAACTATGGTTACCATAACTATAGAATGGAAGAATGTTTGTCTAATTAAGCGGCTACTTCTATCAAGTCTTGCTTCAGGCAACAGCGTTGAAACGTCTACACATACATCAGATTACATAACAAAATAAAAAGTCTTTCAAGGAGACAGCACAGTTCCGTTCATTGATTGGCAAAACTAACAGCATTTATGCTATAGAGGATCTCAATGCTATGTACTTATGGTGAAAACAAAATTTCTTTTGCGTAGGGATTATAGGGAAATCTTAAATGTCCTTCTTATATACTGCAGATGACTAAACAACTGCAGCTAACTCACCGCCTTCACTGTCTTTCAGCCCAAAGCGGCTCGACACTTCATTCCTCATGTTGTTGGCATTCGTCCTAGTCAATCTTTTATGCACAGGTTTCTCGTCCTTTGTAATTTTCTCGTCTTTAATGTTCACCGTCAATCGTCTCTACATTGTCTACTAATTGAGTCGTCTCTGAATGTTTGTTCACTGTGACACACTAGTTTGTTTTTAGCAGAGAAAGATACTTTGTTATTGAAGGACTCGGTCATTATTACTTCAAAAATGGCCTACTACTACCTTATGGATGAGCAATTTTTAAGTAGTATCCCGAACCAAAGGCGTGATATAGTAAAACCCCACATAATACCTCTTCTTTTAAGTGACCATCTCCTTGATACGGTTGTTTTGTCTAGTTGTTGGTAAGTTCCTACGGCACTACCCCATTCCATATCGACTACCCCCTTAATCATTATAGCAAACATCAACTTGGCTTCCGTAACCGCATCTTCGTAACTACTAAACTATGTTGTACATTATCATAATGCTAGTTGCTGAAGTAAATTCTAAAAACATTTTATCGCATGACTCTTATCAGGACTGAGTTTAGCTACCTGAGCGATGTTTATAGGCCTATTAGAGGAAGGTTATGTGATAGAGTCATTGAAGTACAATAAGTCATCAGGTTTGAAATCAGACCGGTTGACTCCACCGTAAGTTGTCTGCAATGTGAAGCTACAATACACCAAACTAGAGGAAGCTATGCAATCCCTGAACGCCTTGTATTCGGAATGAAAATGTACATGGTTCGTTACGCGCGGAAAGTCGTCTAGATGTATATCCGACACCACATAAATAAGCGATATACAAATTGGGAATGCGGTCACTCACAAAAAAGATCAACGAACTTTTTCTCCCAACAAAAATTCAGAGACATGTTTTGTACAGTGTATCGCCCAAGCACATTACACTACATTTTATCAGGTACATGCTGTGGTCTGTGGGTTTCAATGAATGAGTTTTGTAGCCAATGGACAAAAGTAGTAATCACAAACAAACATTCACATACACGTCGACACGTACCGTTTAGCAGGGCAATCTAGTACTGATGAACAAGACTTTCTCTATGTAGAGAAGTGACTCCCATTCTTTAATTGATACCATCCCCGCAAACCGGAGTAATCTTCGGGTTTTTCTCGTATATCGTATTCGAAAGACTTTCTACAGATTCAATTCTAGCCGACATGTTGACAAGCGTCAAGCAATCGATGACGCGGATTTCTAATGACTTGTCACATTCTGACCAGATTCGGACACCATGGTATCCATTGACGTTTTGCGGACTCAAACAGAAATACGTTCGTTGACCCGAATACGTTACTGCTTACCCGATTCGCCTATGTAAGTGACCTGACACACACGAGAATTCATCTGGGATCTGTGATTTGACAGTAAAGTGGTAGTGGCGTTTCCAGTGGTGGTGCTGAAATTCGGACATTGATGGGCAGCACGAATAGTTGGGCTGAGTAGAACATACACCTCATAGCTACCGTGAGATGGGTTATCAACAGATTGGTAATGTCATCATCCTTGTAAGGTAAGCAATGATAGACATTCATTTTGGAAACCGGTAAGG
>JTDE01000500.1:222680-243735 GCA_014338405.1 Paragonimus skrjabini miyazakii
GCGGAATTTCCCAACAAATGTTGATCGATAATGTCATCCTTTGAACGATGTCTCCCTGGCCAGTATTCGTTTTGCGCTATGGAACAGAGTTCCCGATAGAAAGCACTTGTACTGGATCGGTTCAACGAGACATAAATAGGAAACTGACGTGGAATGGCTTCCGTGGTTTTGTTTCAACGAAGCAGACATGAAACTTGGTACGATATCTAGTGAACAGAATCTACCGCATCTGTACTGCTGTCATGGCTAACAAAGAGCTCAAGCTTTTAAGCGAAACGTCTCGTGCTAAGGGATATCCAAACAAATTCCAAGCTCTCAGTGTGCAACGAATGGAACCGCAGGACTGTGAACCGTCTTCCGGTCACATTGTGGTGGATTATCATACCGGAGGTGCGAGTATTTCAACACTCGGGGGAATACCTCGGCGCGGGATTGAGTTACATTCAAAAGTCCACAGCGAGTGAACTGCGGACAACACTGGCGACCGGATGAGCCATTGCTCAATGAGATCGGACCAACGGACGAGACATGGCAGACAACGTGGGATGGATGGCTAGATCGTTGGCGCAATTATTCCAACACTTGGTGGAATCTCTCAAGATTGTTGTGAAATAAGGTCAAAGCCCATTGCGGATAGATTGCAAACAACACGGGCTACCGGACAAGCCATCGCACAACGAGATCAGACCAACGAACCAGGAAAAAACCCCGACAGAGGGCGTCTGTCACACATATAAACCGGGTGGAAGTGCACATGACGTGTGAGCGGAAACCTTGGGTGATGTGGACCGGGGTTCTGATTCATAAACGACAGCACGCACGTAGCACGGCAACCATGCAAAGAGGAACTGTCTAAAGGGCTCGACACTGTTTTGAGGATGACTTTTCAGGCTAGACAGCTAAAACTACCGTTCACCCTAGGCCACCTGTAGGCCTCCACCTCAAAGACACAATGCTCAGTAGTGCTACCTTATTTTGCTTTTACTTAATTTCTTTTCTCTACAGAGCGGATTATATCGGTCGCATAAGGTGCTTTTTCGCAGAGAATACGTTGGCACCATCCTACTTGGCTGACGACTGAATAGTACCGGTAGTTCTTCAGCGCGATTTTGGCCCAAACAGTCGACTCAGGCCACACTGAATGTAGATGTCATAATTCAACTGATCTACCACGTCACACGTGTTCATACCAGAGGTCGGGAATGCTTTATTATAGCCACTGTTGAGACTATCTGAATCCCGCGGCGAAACTCTAGTCTGTGCAAGCAGAGGTCTTTTGTTTAAATGCTGAAGCTGCCGTGACCTGCTGTGGTTGGAACAACCAATGCGGCGTCACAGTAGCGATCTCAGTAATCCCCAAATGATACTAGATTCACAATGCATTAAGTTCCACGGAATTCCGACTTGACAATTATTTTCTTATTTATTTTGTCGTATTTAGCCTGAATAAGATACACTGAAAACGAACCTGTTCGCTACGTTCTGACTTCTAACAAAAATTGTGAAAGTTGAGGTAGTCCTGTCCAAGTGTGTTTCTGTTTGACACACCGCAGTACGGAAACGTTATTATGACGCTTCATGAGACTATCCAAAAACATTAGAGAGTCAGCATACTGTCGATCAATGATGAAGCTAATTTTGGAATTTTACTGGTTCGTTAAATTGACTATACTTCAAAGTATACGGCAAAGTTGTTGTGGGTAACGAATAAATGTAGCCGCTCTATTGTTGACCAATACAAAGTATTAAACTAAATGTTTCGGACCGTCTTCGACCACCGACTTGGAAAAAAAACGAATTTAGACGGTAGGTTTTTTGATATTAATGGTTTTAAGTACGATTTTAACAAGTTATCAAGAAGCAAATATATGGATACTAACAGTGGATAATATAATACTAATCCAGATAATAGTTGAAGCTATGTGAGGCTGTTGTTTTTACTCCGAAAATGTATGGACCGAACCGGATTGTATTGCACATTCTGTGTTTAGGAATAAGTTAGCTAGTAAGTAACCTATTTAATTCATTCTACCTTGTATTATTCCTTCACATGCCTTCAAAACAAAACTTCATGATGTAATGGAAATCGTCAAAGGGTAAACTCTTGAAAGGACTGAATGAAGACTTGGTTAGCGTGCAGTGTAGAAGGCGTTAGGTGAGTGGGGCTGGTAATAGGAGGATGCATAATTCCAAGACGCTTTGAAAATAAGTATCCATCAGATCTAGGTGCATGCTATAATGCACTTTTAATTGCATGATTAGTGAAGACGATCTTCATCTTTGTCCGGGGACGTCGATTAACAAACTTCATTTGCGGGTGGAAGGATTCTGAGCGACACTTCAACTGTCTTCACTCGCCCCCCCCCCAAGTAATGATTTACCTCGTTCATTCCTGGAGTTCAATGGTAATACAGGCTCTTGATATACCGAGAACATTTGTCACAATACGTTATGTCTACACAGACCCACTGACGTTAGACAGATAATCAATTTAGCACATCAGCACAACAAATTACATCATCCACACAAAGTATCAGGGTAAATTTTCCTACTGCAATTCGATGGCCGATGATGTCATATGAGGAAGTCAGCCTCTATCACTGAAACTCAGCAGGGAGGAATTTGTCTGAAAAAATTCTCAACTTTATTGAAATCACCCAGTAGATTATTTTTTAAGCATTTGTTCTTTACAATCATTGGCTCTATTGTGAACACCGGTTTACTTGAATCTGTTTGCAAATGATCTTGAACGTAGTAAGCACCCGATAAATACTCAGTTATCAATAATGAAACTTCTGCATGAAATTTATCACCAAGACTCATGTTCCTTTGATAACTATCCAACAAACACTTTACAGAGATCATCCTTTTAAAACAGTCATTCTTCTAAGTCCCAAAGGATGGTCGCTATGGAAAGGTGCTTATGTTGTTCAAATAGACGAAGCTGATTCTGGTTGCATATTCAATTTGTTTCTGTTTCTCATGATTTGTCTTCAGCCAGCTCTCTATCTTAATAGTTGTCTGATACTGTTTGCGCGATTCATGTCTTTCGATTTCTTTGGATAGAGTTTTCAAAAGACAGATTACAACCCTTAGTGTCCACTGTCATACATGCACCTGTGTCAACTATTTCTCATTACTGATGATCAAAATACCGCTCAACAAATTATTGATTTCTGCAATTTCAACTTGGAGAAAAGTCCTAGTCGAAGGGTCATCGACTGCAGTTAATAGACAGTTACTGTCTCCTCTCAAGGCGATCGGGCAACCTGATCATTACTCACAAGCGAAAGTGGTTAAGTGTTCACATATGATAATTCGGTCGTGCCTAATGTGAGGTCAATGGCGCAGTGGTAAACACGGTTGCCGCGGTTCTAATCCCGGCAGTGGTAACAGCTGCGATCAATTGTAAGTTATGTTCCTTCTACAATTCTCATTAGTTTGCATTGAGGTATATAGCAAAACTGTCTTTATTGGTCAAGTATATAACAGCTCGTCCATGTTGAAAGTCTCTTCCTGAATAGTGAAATACACTCTGGAAAATGTTGACCAAAAACTGTAAAATGAAATATTAAACGCTATTTGAAACCCATACTTTAAAGCTATCCAATGAAAAGAACAACAAGAAATACTTACTTTCTGTTGACTTACGTAAACATACTTTTCTGTATTTAGCCGATTTTGCAATCCTTCTCAAATTCTGAGTAAATCGATGTGTAAAATAAAGATCCGGAGCTTGACTTTGTCATCAATACTGTCAAGATTTCTTCATGTTGAAATGAGATATAGATTAGTACGTAGCTTGCAAAGTCAGATAGTAGAAGGCCACATGTCTTCTTCAAACAGCGTTTTTTACTGCAGCAAAGATGTATAAACTAAACGGCACATACAGTTGGTCGCGGCGATCATAATCAGGTAGACTTTTCAGTCACCCCAACGCGAGTTTCACTCCGTTCAGTAGTGTACACCCATGCAACGTCCGAGTTTAGAACTCCAACCAGATTTTCATGAGATAACCGTGTTGACCACTACGCCAATGACCTCACGGTAGGCATTATTGAGTTATCACATGAAAATGCTTAGTCATGTTCGTATATATGTAACAATCATTCCATCCGAAAAATGTGTGTGTAAAAGTGTATAAGATTGTGGTTTATGAAAGTGCAACTTACTAAATTTGATTCCGTTTTCAATCTTTTTTAATTAACTTTGAAATATGAATATAGCTTAACAAATTAACCTCACATCTTGATAAATAAACCTTTATGAATCAAATCAATGGGTGTGAATGCATTAAGTTTACGTTACCAATAAAGTTTTACCGTTCAGTTCCAAGTAGTCTGTTCGTAGCTCACAATAATATAACGTTGCCTCAATTTAGAAACCCATGTTTGCTGGAAATAAAACATCTTCTAGCCAAAACAAAAAATATTGTTTACAATGAGGTTATTCACAGCAAGTTTCTAGGTAAGTTAATTTCATCTTATCTGTCCAGGGGTTAATGTGAATAGCCTACTACTCTAGGGATTGTAAGTCAAAATTACTGTCTGAATGGATGTTGTTGACAGCGCTTGTGTACGATGTGGCATGCCTTGTTGACCAAAGCCATCAAGTAAATTGTGACTCCCTTCACTTAATTGTGTCTAACATAAGCCGAGGTTATAATACCGACAGTCTTGTTGTCAAATACTTTCTCAGCTCACGCAATCAACGTTAGCAAGTCATATGGTAGATTAAAATCAAGGTTAAATCCACACGTCTTGGAAACAAAATGTCATTATCTTATGTTATCTACAAAGTGAACAGAATGTCGTGAAAAATGCTCCGTGACTATTAATGTTAATCATGGACGCATGCCAGTGACCGCGACGAGTGAACGGATGTTGACAATCTTAGGAATGATGTCAGCCAAGAACGCGGATGGCGTTAGGATTGTTTATTCGAAAAATCAACACATGAGGTATACGCTCCAACGCGACAACAAACAAATAGGCTCATTTGCACATAACATTGATACGAGAACGCCACGTTTGCCAATGCCCAGACCTTGTATGAACAAAACACTATTTTATGCCAAATTGCACTCCAGTGTTTCTTCTTGTATTTGCCCCTCCCCGGTTAATTCAATATCCACATGCATGCTCCTGCCTGACTACTGAGTAGTAATATCAGTGTGCCTGTTTGTCCTTACTGCGCGAACACAATGCTGATCACCAGCACTGGTTCAGTCACAAAGTTTTGTGTTAGAGTCGGAGGAAGAAGAACTTATGAAACAGGGTCAACGAATACTCTATTTGGACCCGGTTAACACCTACCAATATGTCAATGTGAATCCAGCTAAATTTTTGTAGCTCTCCACAAAGGACCACCAACCTTGATTGTAAGATATTGGTTAATTTGTTGAGCCAAAGAAAAACTTATACCAATACTCATAATTCGTTGCGTAATAAAAAATCAAAGCTTTCAGCTCGTTGAAACCGCAGCGTTAGACAACTAAGAACCACTACTTTCTTTACATGAAGGAGTTTTCCCGAGTCTCAGATTGCCTCGGTAGCTGATATACGTCTGCACATGCACATACTTATTAAGCTGGTCACGGTGTCACACAACGTTTCTAGTATACTTTTGAACATTTCCGGCCGAACGGAACACAGTATGAATGGGTTTCAGCAAAATAAGTTCGAACGTATATTGTGTAAAGTGGTTCTTTCTGACCTGCTCTTAAAAATCTGCAAGGAAGAAAGCCTGTCTCATGTTTGAAAAATCGTGAATAATTATCAACAATTGTGATCTTTGAATCAGTACTGGAATCGGTCGTCTGGATCGTTTGTGGCATTCCACATGAGACAATGGGACGGGTGGCCAACAGAGTCCAGATGTAAAAGTTCCGGGCCCCAGGAGTGAGTCCGGAGATCGGTTGGTAGATTATTTACGGCGTTTGATCATGCCGTTTCTCTCTTTGTTTCGAATTTAGCCAAAGCCCTGATATCTCACATTTAGGTCTTACATAGCTCGTCAAATCTACCGAACTACTCATTAGTAGTACTGGAAATGATCTAATTTTTGACGTGCTGCTTCGCATGATTAATTTCGATTACAGCGTGAAAGGTTTCCTAGAACAGTATGAATGTGTCTTGTGAAATGTGAAGAGATTCAAGCTAACCACATTTCCAAAACAGAAAATCACTAAGACTGACTCGAGTATACTCCAACCTCTCGGTCATAATTCTCACGCGCACTTGTGCTCCTGCGGAAATTATTACCAGTTAACCAGCCAGCCCAATGTTTGTAGATCGGCCTGCGAATAACACATCATGCAACAGCTTTTTCAACAAAAACGAAAAGATATGATATTAAAATATCAACCAGATATTGCATGATTCTGCTGTCTGTCTGAGTTGGAGGCGTTCACAGTTTGCTTTCTTTTCATATCACGTCGGATTTTTTAAATAATCTGCCGAGTATATACATACATATGTTCTTTCTAGTAGCAATAACTTACTTTAACATGCTAGATATTACCTGTCTTTAAAGCGACTACAGTCGTTTTTCTGTTGAGAGAGGCATGACTACAAATTCACAGCTTACTCTGTTTGGTCAAATATTTAGAGATTATAGCAACCGTTGAGCAGCGAGACCTACCTGGATGACAACCCTATCTGGACCAATGCCCGTCTCCAGTGGTACACTAAGCGTAGAATGCGTACACTAAAACAGTATACATTTCACTGCCGAAAGTTTGTTCACAATAATAATTTCGTTCACCATGCAGAAACCAACCGAATGGAGTAGATTATCCTTACTAACTGAAGCGATTCCATGCCCTTCGTCTGTTTGTGACACTGAGTATTAATATCATTTGCGCACCTCTTTCACCAAATCAAAATTTCCCACTCGTCCTCGAAGTAGCCGGTAGCTAGTATTGAGTACATTGTTATTGCTTTGATCCTCAGTATAATTGATAGTTTCCTCTGACATTATTGTACACAAAATTAAGATGGTTTAAACATCTATTTTTCCTGTGTTTACACTATTCGTATGAAACAGTTTTAACAGTTAGTTCAGACATAGGTACTGTTTTAGTGTATGCCTTAAATTATAGCCAAACTGGCGCACAAATATTATCATCCCATATTGCATTAATCTTGGTCTATTACACGCTGATACGGAATCTAAAAATTTGATTGGTTTTAGCATTCCCAGGCGTGAGATTACAGTTGTGGACAATCTTTAAAATCACGCCCCACCTAAACAGACAGGAAGGAAATAGGAAAATGATTATATATTGAGAGATATTGGTCAACAGCTATACTTCACTATGTATTGTAGGTGATGTAGACAAATTCAAGCAAGTTTTCCGGTTTCAATTTATTTAAACTTCGAAGAAATATGACCATTAATTTTCGAATTTATCATATTTGATCAGAATGATAATTGCATATCACCTATCACCAATTCAGAGAAGTATTCGTGATTTCTGGGTTATTTTATCACGTTATCGGGAAAACTTTGGTCGAATTTATGTCTACTAGTTACTGTAGGAAAAATGTTTATCAAATTCCTGGGTAGTTGTGATGGTTAGCTGATTATTTATCAACCTCCATATTACATTATCCTATGAACTCAGTTGGTGAAAGAGATGATAAAGTGTATGCAACCTGTCAACAGCTCTGTATGGTTTTGTTTTGATTACATTTGGGAAGAAAACAGAGTGTGCCTCCCTCGTGGAGTCAGTTTTTGAAGTTGTCATTGTCCCATTACATTGAGAGTATTAATAGTTACTTGAATAGGTTCAGTGTATACGGTCCGAAACCCAAATTATGTTATGTGTAACCCTCAGTCTATGCTAGTCTTTGGTCAACCCGCATGACCTCAGAGTTGATGCCCAGTGTTTTTCTTGGTTCAACTGCCACAACTGTTACACAATAAGGGAGGTTAAGTTTTCGTGTGCATCTTATCTTGAGTTGGACAGTTCAGAAAACATGATGGATGAACATTATAGAGGTTCAGAGTAAAGGTGATTTTTTTTTAAACTCTGTAACTAAGTGCACATTTATAAAGGAATGTCAGAGGCGAATAGGACGAACACTGGAAAAAAGAAACTAAAACCAACCACATCCTCACAAATACATAATGCACAAATTAGTATGCGACATTAAGCGGGTAAACAGATTAAATTTAGAAAATTGAGCGTAAGCCTTACTCGACTAGATGTGTGCAATACGAGTCAAGAATACGCTTTTTGCAACCGGATAAGTGAATTTTCGGCAACCCACATACACGCATCTTCGGCAAACGAAGGACGGTTAACTAAGAAAGCTGGACCCACACGGTAGTAACAACTGTCATAATTCTCTTAGAAGGGCTAGCGAATAACCCCAGTTGGCATCATTTGCAAAAATATCTATTGTTTCAACCTTCTTGTTAACTCAACATTGTGATTAGTGGACTTTTACACAAATCCAGCCAAATGTGGAGTAACGATGGGTAGTGTGACTGGATCCATTTGCATTGGAATGACCGAGTTAGCAGTCTCAACTTTTTATAGGTTGTGCATCACTCACAAGTGGCTGAAACTTTCAAATTCCCAAGGGATTTTTATCCAACCCAACTCTAAAAAAGCATTAGACCCGAATCTCCCTCAAGTTGAGGGTCGCCAGCAATGCGTATCCTTGTTACGACCGGATACCACGGCAGAGACTACATTTACAACCATGTGTTCGTGCAACAACCATGTTGAACACTGCACCAGTGACCTTACAATAAGCATCATCGAATTATTATACGCAAACGCTCAAACACATCCCCCTATGAGTAACGCTCGGATTGCTTGATCGCCTCAACAAGAGACAAAGTAATTGTCTTGTGGACTCAAATTGTTGACCCTAAGATTGGGACTCTTCTCCAAATTGAAGATCACGAAAACCATTAAAATTATGAACGATATTCTGGTTACTGATATGCAGTAGGAGAATTCCGTTGCACTCGTACTTGATTGCAGCTTTCCTATTCTCATCAATCTTTCATGTAGCCCTTTCAAAAAGGAATAAGCCATTTTGAAACGAGCTGGCCAAAAGGTTAACAGAAATACCAATACTGATCCATTGAAAATACTGTTCAATTTATGTAGACCAAAACCTCCTACTACTAACAGTCTATAGACATCTGTATTGAGATTTAGGATTAAAAGAGGGTAGGGATATCGGAAGACACTTTTGCGGCCAATTTTTCACACCCTATATACTGACAAGAAACAATAAAATCGAAATATTGTTTACAGTTACATCAACGTTTTATTAGATCAGCAAAATCAACAAAATCCTTGGACTGCAATCTGCGGAAAACAGCTGGCAAACACCAAAATCACGGAGGAAAACACATAATCATTGATAAATTAGCTAATCAGTGGTAGTTCACTTTATAAAATATTTAAACGTCGGATATACTATGAGCACCTTCTGACTTCGGTTAAAACTAAGGGCATAAAGTGACTATCTCATGTTGTTACTCAAAGTAGCCCTTATATACTTAACATAAGTGAGTTGTCGTAGAAGGTCAGTCTGTATATGAAGGACTAGGCCTGTATCGAACAGTTATTTGGTTTCATTCGCTTTCATAAACGAAAGTAGCAGGTCAACAGATCAGTGATTCATCGAGACAGACAGCATGGTTCTGGCCAACCTGATAGCCCGGACAAACTGTCCTATATAGCAGATGACCAAACTGAAGAAATACTTGACTTGTATCCATGAATATGTGCATTGTGTTTGCTCTTGTTGTCTTCAAATGTTGGGGTTGTTAGGACGAACTCAGACAGGTTTATTCACACATAATGTGTACTGCTACTAAGGCAATAATTTTGAGTAGTTTAACTCCAAATAGATGCCTTCGAAATGGTTGTTTTGGCCTAACTGAACCAGGCCTTGCAAATCGTTTTTAGTTCATGAAGTATCCTGTACGCTACAATGAAGTCATCTCCTATAGGTTGAAAACACATTGATAATTGTCCCGGTTTGAATAAGCTGTATGAATGTGAGGGTGTTTGGCCCGGCATAACCAACTCATTCTTGTTCTCCGCAATAATTGCAACGTACTTCAGGAGATGGGAATTACTTACTCGGAAACACAATTTAAAATGAGAATATATTACTGAATTAAAGTCAGTTTTACCGGTTTTCTTCCCAGACTACAAGTTAAAAAATGCGAAAACTAGTAAATTTATTTAGATGTCTGTCTGAACGAGATTTGGTCTATTGCTAGCTTCAAAAGATGTTCAATTGCATTTTGGTAACAAGGAAAAACGGTCTACCCACTTCCTAAGTTTCGCCACCTTCTTATAGCAAATCTGGATCCAAATGATGGTACAACAGAAGTGTTGAAAAGCTGCTACCTTCCGAAACGAAATCAAAAGACAGAGTTTGCGGCGCCAAACAAATATTTTATTGAGCTTCTGTCAATTATTTTATAAGCAAAATGCATCGACAGAAGAGTGAATTACAATTGGTGCTTACGCTTTGGCTTTCCTATTAGTCGGTTCGGTTCCACCTGTAGCTCGTTTGGTTGGACACATAACATTCATAACTCGTTTTATTCCCATGCTTGTTATAACAAAACCGTATGCTACTGTAACACACAAACCGACCGTCTTTACTCTGATTGTTTGTTACACGTACGGACCAAGTTTGGAGCAATGTGAAGACACTGAAGAACGGCGTTCTTCCGTTCTTGCTGGTATCGACCGCACGTTACACTACGCCACCGTGCCAGTTTGTTTGCGTTGACGAATCACTGATTGAGTTCTTATCGATGGGTTCGTCTAATCTAATCTCTCTACAAAAAGTAACCCATGCTGATAATGGCCTCGAAAAGGGGCGATTCCATTTAAATAAAATTACGCTGCTTTTTTGTTCCTACATACATACCACCCAGTATGTGTAACTGAGCTATACACCTTAATTCTGTGATTGTAAAAGAGACCCCATCTGTTAATTGGATTATTGTCAGGCATCCGTTACAAATGAATGAAAATGCACAACAAGGCATGTGAAACCTATTTCCCAGAGCTGACATGTCACCGCGTCTGTTGCCAGAAATGCAGTGCCACTTTCATTGTTGACACATCTCGCACAGTAAGCACAAACATGGTTTCAATTATGTCTGTCAGTTTCTCATCTTCCTGAAGCTGTCAACCGTTGTTAATTTGAGAACGTCAGTCGTTTTCCCGATTTTTCTTACAGTACTAATTAGCGACGCTGCGACACAAACAGCTATAGTAATAACAATATATACTTTTTCGTTCAGTGTCTGCTGTGAGAGGAAAACTTTGTTGGTCACTGAGAACGATTATCAGCTGCGAAGTGTTTTCCCAATCAGTGATTTTCCGCCTCATTGTTCAATTCTGCTCGGTAAGTAAGAACCGAGACAGTTCTGAACACTATTTTACTGACGTTTGTGATAAAAGGACAGTTCGAAAAAGTGGCGTACGTTAATATCCACACAGTGCGATCCAATCATAACAACACCTCAAAAGGGTATTTTCTTACAGAAATTTAGCCTAACTTCATGAAACACATCTTGTAATATGAAAAATCATTGACAACAAAACACTGGAGTGCCAATGCCCCGAGGAACCAGAGTTGAAACCAACCAATATACTAATCTTGAAAGAAATGCCTTGGAAGAACGTTTGGCCTGTTCCGTGTATTGTCGCATGACAATCGTTTACAGCTTACAGCAGAAAGTATCTGGTGTTAATTTAAATCTGGTAGATGTAAAAAAAAGTGAGTGCTTTTTTTAAAGGATACAAGTCGTCCGTCGTTTGTCCCATAGGTGTAATATGAGAGAGGTCATGAACTTTTCGTCCCAGAATTTCATACCAGTGCTACTAAAGACGTGGTGACCTTTCGTCAAATAGATTGACATGGAATTAAACGAGACATGCCAATTCGTTCTGCAAGAAGTATCAAGTTTAACAGATATTTGTAAACTTACATAAACTTTGGAGATTAATGTTGAAAATTTACCCAGAAAAATTGGGATTGAGAAAGTAACGGTCGTACAGTTCTTAATGCACCGTGTTACATTAATGAAAGGTACATAAATGTATTGGGGATGTCAAACCATGGGATTTTATGTGTTTCTCATAAGTTAGGTTTTGATATTTGGAACGCTAGATTTTATATAGTTGCTACCAAGTAGTCCGGATATAAACTTTGTCGGGAAACTTGTTTAGTTGGTTGAAAGACATAATCAGTTATGTAAACTAGTTGTTAAATGTCGAACTTTAAACAGATGTATATCGTCTGGATAAGTAGAATAAGTGGACTGTAGCATCCGAAGCCTGCATTCAATGGTAGAGAATAGCAAAACATTCTCATGATGTCGAGTACTGCCGTCGAATTACAACCACTTTGGGGATATTTGAAACAGTTATATCCCTTCAATAATTTGAACAAAACAGTTAGAAGACGAACGTGGACCAGACCTCAGCCTTCACCATCATAATGCGCCACCACAACCCACGGTTCCTAAAATTTGCTGAAGCCGTCGCGATAAACCGGTTCAAACCTGTGTTGTGTGTACAAAAACAATTATTTGTGAACTTGAGGCTGCCATGGTCCTAAGTCATAGTGAGTGTCATTCAGATCACACGATTGGACGTTTTGTTATTGTTGTTTTCCTTGTTCATACCCCCCGATGTACTGTAGACGTTAAATTGAAAGGTTCCCGTGTTATTGGTTATTTGGTACTGACGAGCCAATACAAAATGCTAGCACTTTGGGGATATTTGTACTATAACCTTCTAGGTCATGTCAACTAGCTATGTAATGTCTCTTTTGTCTGCTCTTATGTTGATTGGTATGAAATATCAACAAGTGTTTTTTTCTAGAGCATTACGATCATCATCCAATATACTGACAGAACTATTTGAAATAATCCTTTTTGATCATACGCATGTTGGTATTGCTATAAAAGGAGCTCAGTAATAACTAACAACTAAAAATAACTTGTTCGTACGGGTTCCATAGACCGTATTCGGTATATTCTGCTGTATCTTGTTTAACACGACAATAGAAGAGTTTTCATACTAACGAAATGACTCAACTCCAAATGAGCGCGGTAGCATACAGCAGACAAATGGCACCAACTATTTGTGTACGCTCAAGTCTGTTGGGCGTTTATGTATACACAGTGATGGACTGATGGCTCACCGTGGGTAAAAAAACCAAGCATGTGACTCGATAACTATCGTCTTTATGGTCTTCAATAAAATGGTTATTTATGAGGCCACAATTTCCCACTTAACCCCATGAGTTGCTCACATCCATTCACGCGACCTCACCCAATTCCAGTGCGCTTCGGTTGTAAGCCAAAATTAACAAAAAATTGGTTATCTGTTGAAATGTGGGGGATGAGCGGACGAGTCACCAGTTCCCTCGAAATCCCTGAACAAAAGAATCCTTGGGTAAGTGTTAACCTAACCCAAGGACGGTTCGATGCAGTGAGCTTCATCAATGATGGACTAAGAACGCCAGAACAAAATTACAGCCTCTAGTACGGTAAATTCACACCGACTGCGGGCATGTTTTCCTCACACAACTGCGTACCGTGTTCGCGACATGGCTACCAATAACTGGAAACTCTGGGAAGGGTGGAGGCTCGTATGAAAATCGGCAAACTGAATAAATGAGTTTAACTTCTTTTCTGTTCTTCAGCGTATGCATCTAATGGACATTTGTAGACTACAGCTCGACGTAACCTCTACGAAATTGCGTCATTTTCACGGTCTTCCACTAGTTCTTGCATTTAGCCACTGGTTAGCACAAGCGTTCAAGTCAAAACCCTAACTATAAAATACACTGATTTTTTCTATTTGTCGGTCACTGACTCAAAATCAGTGAGCAAACTGGACGTGAAAAACATGGCTATAATGCACAAACGGTTCGTAACACGAAATTGTCATGGGTATCCGAACGTAATCAGTCTTACACTGTAGGAAGATTAACAGATTGCAAGATCTTTGGCAATTTATAATTTCAACTGATCGATGACATCTTAACATTCTTAAAATCTAACTAGGGTTTTTTTATAACCATGACAACCGAAGTCATTTCAGTTGTTTGAGTTTACAGTTCTGTTTTGTTAATTTTGAGATCGAAATAAATACTGCAGGTAAAAAGGTGCCAATACGCTTCGACAACATTTAGGTTACTTTTACTTGAGTCGGATTTCTACCGATAACATAAATTGTTAGAAGTCATATTTCTATTACACAGTAATTGAGAAGATGTCAGCTTTAAATAATAGGCCGTTAACACGTATGGACTAGCGACCAAAAATTCCTGCTAACATTATCATTTCGGAGTATTTTAATTAATAAATTTCCATCTTTCATAATCAGGTCTGATTCAAATACAGTTTTTGTGTCCCATTGGATATTTATCCAGTGACCATCCATATCACGCAAAATGTTATGCTAGTTGCAAACCTCCATACTTACAGTTAAACAAACACATGCTAACCATAACACATGTTACTAATAGTATCATTATTCACGCATTTTACTGTTTGATTTTTAATGGTATTAAGAAAAATATAGCTAGGATTTCATAATCCATGGTAAGGAGATGAGACCTAGGTCCTACGTCCCACTAATTTCAAGTAAAGCACATGACATAATCCCCGTTTGAATTCAACCCGCAGAAATGGACCAACTCAAATTTAAATCGACAAACTTTCTGGTAATCGATCTGGCCCAAATGATTCATATAAGATTGGTGGTATACTGAACAATAATTTTGGTTTACAACGTAAAAATTTGCTACTCCTATCTCGCCTCAAACTGTTGCTACTGTAAGAATCGATCGATCTCAGTAGAGGAAATGTGTGTGTGAGTGATCCCCGAAGAGTATTTGACCCTATTTTTTGTCGTACTCTGAATTATCATTAGCTCATCACCAAATTTTAGGTCTCCAAAAATGTTAGTTGTCTAGGGAAGAAAAACCTTTAACATTCTGGTTAGTGTCTCTGTTCGCTTAACTCCATTAAATGGGCGTCAAAAATGGATAAAAACGGTCATAGTAAAGTACTCGCGTTGAAAGTAGACAACGGTAGATACAAGTGTTGTATGACAGGCAGTTTCGTTGTGAGTAATATACTACTCACAATTCGTATGTTACCCACAGGAGACATTCAGAAACAAAAGGGCAAGCTGCGAACGCCAGAAAGACGAAGGACAAGAAAAGACTATCGAGATAGTGTGTATGCGCTACGACAGAAGTTCCACCGAAGCGAATGACAATGATGTATGTGAATGCATATCTAACATGCAAATGAGTATACGTGTTTGTGGTTTGAATGTTGACATGACCAATACGGGCGTTTGTGCAGTAAATGAATTCTCAGGCCAAGCGTCTTTTGCGGTTACAACAATGACACTCGTGGATCAAATTGGGATCGACGTGGAGAGACAGCGTTCTTCCTAGGTAGGGGCTCCAGTAACAGGCCTGTAAAATGTTACAACACAAACAAGCAGGAGCAAAAAGCCCAGCAAGCCATGTACACGAATTACAGAGGCGGAAACTAAGACGGAGCCAATAACACAGTACCACACTTTGTTACACAATTCAAGTTCAATCCTTGCGCGCCTGCTGGTTTCGACTGCATGTTATACATGCAGTCCTTGAATGGTTCGTGATTTTGGTTCACATCAACGCAATCGAATTTCCCGTTTTGATTTAGAGACCAAGTAATCATAATAGTTCAAAAAAACTAGAGATCAACAGATTCGACGCAAAACCATTAAAAACGGGGCGAATTATCGTAATAAATCGGCTCATCGTCCAGACTCTGTTATCCTTTAAACCTTATGAAACATGCAGCACACTAAGAGACTGGGAAGCATGATTGTGTTTGTCAGGATTACAGAATAACCTACAGGTTTCTCCATGTGTAAGTTATTACAAACCCAATTTTTAAGTCGAATTAACTGTTGTAACGTGAATGTACCGTAACCGACTATATTATCTATATAGTTGGAAACCCGGACTATACAAAATTGCAGTGTAGTCGTCACGGATCATTAAAATGACTTAAAACTGGCTTTTAATCATTGGATCTTGACCGGAAGTAACATTAGTAATTTCCGATATCTGTTTTGATGGCCTTGGTGGTCACAGGTAGAAACAAAACAATTATTTTTGTAAAAAAAAATACAACTGTGAATAGAAATTTGTTCGATGGGTTGGTAATTCAGGCATCGTTATGGTTAGTTTATAACTTATTTTAGTCTACTGTTTATACTACTGATGAGTAGCGTGATGAATCCCACCGCAAAAGATCAAGTCACCGGCTGGATTTGAACCGTCGACACAAACTGCATGACGCTACTTGACACTGTTCACGAAATTCCATTGGGCGCTCTAGCTCGTGGAAGATTCGTTGGACTCCAGATGACATTTTGAAACGGATGGGTATTTATGTGCAAATAGGTGGTTTTGGAACGTGTACCGTCTATTCACGATACGGCTGCCAGAACAAATGCGACATAGGGTGTAACCATACGTAACATCCAGAAGCTACTACCTCTTAGTGAGCGATGGACATTCAATTTGGTGATTTGACTTAACTTCAAATAACAAGATAATTTCAGAACTCTACTTTTTCGGCTGTTCGTTGTATTTGGCGTTAGGACTGCATACTCTGTCATCAAACAAGGTGGCGGCATCTGTGGGCAAGGAATTGGGTGAGAAAGGTAAATCAAACAATGTACTCAAGGCAAAGGATTCGTTTGTGTTGCGAATAATTTACTTCTTACACTACACATTCTCGAAAAGTTGCACACAACCATCCCAAAGGTGAGGAAACCGAACAGATGTCTAAATCTAAACAATGATGTTAGCTCTGATTGGTTTTACAGTGATAGGTAGTAAGATGAACAAATAACAATTTGTGTTACATTACTGTTCAGTGTTCCTTAGTTCCTTTGATTGAATGTGAGTAGGCACTATTTTATAGTGCTCGTTGTGGCTTAACCAAAGAATTGCTAACCGATTGTAACTATTTTCTTCTGAACTGGTACTTATAGCCTTATAAAAAAAACGTCCTGATGATAGAATTCAACAGAGATGAGTCATTAACATATGTGAAATTTCTAGGGTCGACGTTTTAAGTGGGGTCAGTTTAAGAAGTTCATTTTAGTGCACACATAACAACAGTGAATAGCGAATACTGAAAGTGAAATCTCTATGGAACCATCGCTGTATATCACTGATGTTACGCGACAGGAGAATAAAGCGCATCAGATGATCAAGCTGTTTCATCATAAACTCCAGGCTTTTCGGAGCAAATGGCATAACAAGCTAACCCAAGTGGAGTGTGTCGCTTGTTCCCCCGAAGTTCCATTTAGGAAACCACGTCCAACCTCTAGATTATTTTACAGCTGCCTAAATGACAATGACGATCTCAACGTTTAATATAATATTCACTTTTCAAGCCGACCTCGGACAAGATCGGTCAGCTTACACGGGTTTCGGATAGAGAACTCAACAAGACTGGCTTCCAAACTCCATTCTAACGAAGAAACTATTGTTTTGTTCACTGACATACCCGTCGGAAAATCACGTCTACTAGGTCAACATATATATGTAGCATGGAGTGAGGCGTCAAGTTTGTTCCACAATATGGTGGGCAACTTGAGGTACGACACACCTTTAAACCCACATGATCAAAGAGTTGAAAGCACAATAGGGCCGTAAATTGTTAGATCTGAGGCTAATAGAAATCAATGAACTATCTTCTAGGTTTGTTAAAATTTCTTTTTGTTTTCCAGGGGGGAAATTCAGTCCAGTTTTATCCTAAGTATCAGTAAATGTTTTGAGAACATGACAAATCAGTTCAATCAACTTCCTGCAATAGACAGTCCACATTATATCCGAAAACTTATTTGGACGTCATTTAACGCGCTCAATCGCTGACCCAGAACCGAAAAAAAGAATAGGTGCGGCAACAGCGTTTAGTGGAAAGACGGAAAGAGTTCCATTAGGCCACAGAAGCTCTAAATTTATAGGTCCAAAGGAGTACGAATCACGTTACAGAGGGGCATTAGAAAGTGCACTCGCGAAAACAGTTCACATAATGTACAGGCGTTTGATTGCGCAGCTGCAATCTGATTAACTGAGTGAGCTTGATTAACTGAGTGAATTAAAACATCAATTATCTCGTTGCCGGATCGATCAATCGATATGACGTGATTTGCCTTTGCTGATTCGTTAGGAGTTGCGTCTCCTAACAGGACGTTTATGGAAGAATACCATTTTTCGGGTAGAAAAAAAGCAGTACAGTAAAACATATTGACGGACCTTCGAAGGACATAGCTCGGTAGTAGGGCTACAAAGTGACAAATGGTATGCGCGGCGTTAGATGCTGGCAACAAAGATTGCGTCATCAATGCACAGCTGACAAATTGTGCAATGTAAGTTGAAAGCTGCACTGAGTGTGTCAAGTATTACGTCCAAGCTTTTATATATTTCAGCCAGGTCTCTTTTAGTTGGTAAATCCTCAACACTACTGAACGTAGCTGTTTATTATATATCGGTTGGTGTAGAAGTGAAAAAGACAGCGCACTTCACTCGATAACCAACGTAGTTTTCACCATTTCCAATTAGACCAATATATCATGCTGATCTCCAATTCTGAAGTTTCCGTCAGCCTCTGATGGTGGCCAAATAGTCTCAGATGTGGATCATCCTAGAAAAGCATCAGGATGCTGAAACCGGACATTGTGACCCAAATACAACAGGCGCCATTGTTGGGAAGCATAACCACGTTGCAACGATGTGCAAACATCGATAACTAACGCGATTCGGTTTGGAGGTCTGTAGAGTTATGAGTTCGATTGTCGCTCTGCTTCGCTTTATGGGAACAACTTAAAGGTTGAAAATTTCCTATCTAGTCTACATGGTGTGCCGACTGATGTGAACCTTGCCAGCTGGACCGGTTGATCAGGGGTACCATCACGTCAAGAATAGCACGACTTCACTCATGAGATTGTTGAATATTTATAGCTTTAACAAATCGCAAGTATACAACTGCTGTTAAGCGGATCTACCGTCGAATGGGTAATCGGTGAAGGATTTCACATTAGACACAAATGAATCACCACATGTGAACGATCAACCACACTCAATTGTGAATAATGCTGTGATTGTCCGATGGCCTCGAGAGGAAACACAGTAACTGTTCTGTTAACTCCAGTCGATGATCCCTCGACTGGAACTTCTCTCCAAGTTGAAATCGTAGAAATCGCTAACTTGTTGAGCCGTAGTTTGACAAATAATGAGTAGTAGGGGATTCTGGTTTCCATACAAAAGTGAGCATATGAGCCAGCCGGTAGAACACAGCACAAAGAAAGAAGCGTGGGTGGGAGTAAGCCGGCAGGTGTCAGCATGATGACAACAAGGGCTTTAATGTCGGCGAACATGCAAAGTGCACATCGTCAAGAGTGGATCAATCATTAGGGCATGTGTAGTAAACAGGATCTGGGAAATCAACCAGGACTGGGAAATCAACGAGGGAGGGTCACAAAGGAAATTGAGGTGATAGTCACTTGATCAACACAAAAGTGCATGCGGATCAGAAAGAATAGGGAAATTTTTCAACGATGTACGAGAATCCGTAACATATCATGACCACCAGATGGGCATTCATCTGACCTAGAGAAATTTCAACCATCACCTATTAACCACCAGTAGTCACTGACACTTACCTCTTTTGAGACTGGTAATTTTTAATCACTACTACTTTCATGCGTTTTTCTACTGAAGGGGCGTAATGGGCAATACAGAATGAGCCCGAGGTAAATTGAATTGTTTAGTATGTGACGATAGACATTTTTAAGAAATTAATACGAAGCAGGGTGCCTACTGTGCTACTTATATCATAATCATGAACATTCAAATTCACTTTTGTTGTTTGCCGACGTACCTACCAATTAGAGAATCTTATTGCAAACAATAGACGTCTCATGTTAGCATGGCAGTTCTACTCCGGAAAAGTAACATCAAATTCCCAGTTGGTATTTCTGGATCTGTTGGCAATTAGCGGCGCAGTTTCCAAAATATCAGTTGGTCAGAACAGTCGTTGACATGGCATCAACAAGTTTTCGAAGCAGATTTTATCTAACCCTCACTACCAATGTTTACGCATGTGCCAGGCTTATTCTGCTACCCTGGCATGGTGGACAGTCTGGTGTGTTGTGTTGATCAGGATAACTATAGAGGCTAAGATTATAGTCGTTCCAGGTCAATTGTGTTGAAAAGGGCAGATGCAAGCAGTCTCACAACAGACAGACACACAACCCATGTGGTTGTATGTAGTACTACTGACCACGTAAGAGTGCTTAAGTTTTGAAGTTCGGGTGTCAGTTTACAGTGGAAATACATTCATGATTGTAGCACTACTGATTGTCAAAGTTGGCAGGGTATGGCTAGAAAAGTTATCTTCAACCAAAGAGCACTCTGGTCGTCCAACGGTTGATCGTGACTGACAGTGTTTTGTTCTGTACCTTTGATAAAGCCACAATAGTTCTCAAAAGCTTGATGTCGCTTGCAGTGCATTCACTGGGCACATCAGTAATTGGAAGAAAACCGTAGTGTCTTATTCATTTTGCCACTGAGCCGGGTTAGCCCATCCTTGACGAGTCGCTGGCTTTGGACAAGCTCTTCCAGGGAAGCCCTGTATCCTATTGCCCCGCGGGTTACTTTTAATTCAGAGATTCCGGGCGGAGGCCTTCAAAAAGCCCCGTTGCCTTTTGCCCCGCAGATCAAGTCATTGGATCATAGGCTGTATGTGGGATCCATCAAGTCATTGTGAGACATAATAATGGACATGGGACGATACTCTACGAGAAGTAGAATATACATGTGCTGCTGAACCGATGCGGCACAAGACGACCGACATCCGAATCGCACTGATCACGACGAAGCTGAGCCTTTACGGCATCGATTTTACAACCCCAGATGAAATAAGACCTATAGATCTGATTAAGTTCATATTA
>JTDE01000501.1:0-47513 GCA_014338405.1 Paragonimus skrjabini miyazakii
TTCGCCTATCCACCCTGCTGTATGCAGCGGATACTGCGAGACAGCCGATGCAGTATGGAATTACCGGTGTTGTGACTATTCATGGTTGTGTGTGGGTTGGGATACTGCCATGGAGCTCAGACCTAGACAGGAGAACAATTAGGGTTCTCAACCAAAGCCTTTGGCTCAAAAGCCTATACCGCAAGGCAGCGGGTGGGTGGCAGTGTACCAGAACTGGTACGTTTTCCGAAAGAAGATGCCGACCTCCTTCCAACCCCCAACGTGGAGGACCAGGAGACTGGTTTGTCAGATCTCTACCTATTGGCCTGCCTGGCATGAGTGACTTTATCAGTTTAGTCCAATAGGTCATAGAGATGCGCAAGCCGTCACACCACGTCAAGGTCCAGTCTCGTTGTGACAGCAGTTAATTCCTATAAATCGTGAGTCTTTGATCTGGAGTCTGATTGGCTGTTCCCTGTAACTGTTGAACTTTTAACATGAATCCGGTCGGTTGGTTCTCGATTTTTTCTAGGTGAATTACTTCTTCGTTTTCGAAATTCGATCCGGTTGATTATCCGTTGTCCCATTTTTGTCGCCGATCTGCTCCGTTCAAGTCCTTCGTTCGCGTTTGCCGGCATTTGGGTGTGATGGCGTTTACATAAATTTTGTCCATCTTGATAGATTTTTATATCGACCTGACTGATGAATACCAAACTTCGAGAATTCTGCTTGCGTGTCTCATGTTTGCCTAAGTAAGGACTTCTGCGGTACGCAGAATGAACATGTGTCCAGTATGATCCTCGTGATCGAGGGTCAAAAGAAAATTGGTTGTGTCTCTTCATTTATTCGTGTTGATAATTTTTTTCCGGTTTGGTTGACGTACAGTCCTCATTGATTTTGTTAGGGTCCATTGGACTATTTTTGAGATTAATGTGCTCGGTATGATTTTTATTGAAAGGTCACCCTAAGCTTTTGCTATCATCCTAAAATAAACTGTACTAATAATCCTTAATATAACTTTAGTTACTGATATTAATTCTACTAAATTTACAATTTACAGTTATTTGGTCTAAGACCTGTAAAGTTCTAACCTCTAAGTTTAGACATTTTCCTTACGTATTTTTTTCCTGTGTACCTTATAACCCCCCGAAGCCTAAATAATCGTTTTACTTCGAACTAACCAATAACCATTAATTTGAGTGAGTTCATTTCCGTTCTACCTTGCTTCATTCATGAGTGGTGCCTAGTTCTCCAGTTCCTTGTGGGGATATATTCTTTAGTCGACTTTTTTTTTGAGGGGGGTTACATTGGAAGTGAAAGACACAGTCTGTTTATGTGCATATTAAATTAGTACCACATCAAATCTGTTTCTTACGAGGGTCTTCTCATTAGCCGTTTGGAAGACATATTCTTTCCTTCCACTGGATACTGAGAAAGTCATTTGTTGGATTGCCAGATTACGCGTAACTCAGTGTGAAGTTGAATCGTTAACGAATAAAACGATAGTCATTGCACTTTCAAGTTAGTTAACGTTTGATATTTACTGACAGTCATTTCGTGTATACAGCTGATTTTGATTCTTTACACTTTTGGCATAATATCGATGATTGTTTTATTCATCGTTCGTGAATCTAGCCATAATTTTTCATAGAGAGTTTTGCATTCATTTCCATCCCAAATAATCTTAACCACTGAAAAACCAGTGGTGTTAAGATCTGCTTGATTGAAATATCACTACTGTACTGGTGAATGAGTTCTACTTGTGGTTCACAGAGTTTTTCTCACCTAATCCACCACCGTCACCACTGTTCTTTGTTGCTGAGACTTGATAGCATCCAGAGTGGTCTCAAATGGCCGGTAAGTGGCAGAGTGATGAGTGTAGTTTAGAGTTTGGAGCAATTACTTGTTCTCTGTTGTAAGATGTCAGATGAAAAGAGTAAAACATTTTGCTTGTTTCAATCATACTAATCAGATCATCAATCGGTGTTGATGTTTGCCCGACAGATTCTGTTGAATCCAAACCATTTTCACCTTATAAATAATCATGAACAAAGTGATGGCAGTCGTTTTGACCTAGTTGGGTCTTTTCAGCATCATGCAAACCAGAAAATCGAACTCAGGACCCGTGAATAAGTAGCAGATTGTAGTTCAAACACCTATCTGCAGGACCACGTGGTCACAGGACCGTTTGCAAAAACTCTTTCTTAATACATTTTGGTGTTATGGCAAATGCCCGCTAGTGTGCAGGCCAACCCGAAAGCGGCTAGTCGATTTCACCCAATTAACCAAAGGAAGCGCAACGGCTGAGGAAGAACTTTCATCTTGCCAACAGAAATTTGAATAACGGTGGCTGAAGGGATTTCGAAAGTTATTTGTGGTGATAGCCTCCACATCTCATTCAAGGTCAGTCTTAGTACACAGTCTCACAGAGTGCTGAAGATGAACTCGTAAGTGACTTTATCGTGTGCAGCTCAGAACTCGTCTTCATTTTGGGCCAGTCAGAAACAAGTAAAGTTTAAGTCATTCTTATCCACAATAGTGCTGACAATGAAAGTCTTCCATTTTATGATGTTCACTCTTTTTGTACTTAGCCCAAACGCTTAAATGTAATTCGGTTTTATAAATTTGGAGTTTTAAGCCGAACTCATCAACGGATGATTAGTCATGTTGTTCACACTCCATAAAGTATTCGCTAAATTACGCAACCACTTTATTTTCGTGATGACTTTTTAAACACATTGTTTTTAAACCGCAACCTTTGAAGCACAAGTCTACTCGAACCTGTATACTATCGCTCACCGGGTAAATAACACTTTATGTTCCGATAAATGAGAATGATCATAGATAAATGCGATTCCGTATGTGTATATATGTGACCCAGTACAAGTAGTGGCATCAAATCCTGGAGAATATAACAGTGACTGTGTTTCTGGTTTCGGTTTCGAAACGGAAATCTTAAAGTCAAAAGTCAGAGGATGTTGGGTTTATAGAAATAGGAGTGCGGACTTTTTGAATGTTCACCGTCACACACACTGTGCACTGAATTATCAACTGAGTTAATTGATTAGTTCATAAAGTATTACAAATGTACTACCGTCGGAATCTTTGATAAACCATTTCGTGGCGTTCTTCAAAATAATATTTGTCTAATCATAATCATCGGGTAGAACTGGAATATGGCAAATATATGAAACAACCAAACATTGAAAACTTACATGCTACTGCGCTTATAAGACAAGCGATTCCCAGACATAATCGTGGGACCCAATAGTAAGAGTGATAGCCAAGATAACGGCGACACAGATGTACCATTATGAATATATAGATAATACACCCAACGAAGGCCATCACCGCACCGATGTCGTGGACCACTTCGACACTCTTTTGCTGTGGAAAGTAAAAATCGAAGTAAACCAATATCACTGTTTACGAAAGATTTAGGAAAAATCTCATAATGCATAGCCAGCCTCATAACTATCTTTTTGTAAGATAACAAAACAGGCACTTGATACCAAACGGATCACTTCCTAATAGATGACCATTTTGATCAATGTCTCGGTCAGCTGGTGATGCTACATGAAAGTAGATTTCCTTATGAAATAAAGTATTAACCACTCGCGTCAAATAAGTGCGGTACGTGAATTTCCTCCATGTCCTAAGTCATTCTGTCAACGGCAGTTGCTGGTGCACATCATAACCATTAGAAAACCAAACTGACAAACTGTGGTCAAGTTATCAGTAAAACATCACAACATCAATCCGACGAAGTGTTAGAGCTTTCATGATTCACATGACGTGAGTTATAAGCACATCCACTACAATCAAATGGCGGTTCACAATAATAATAGAACTCGCGTAATTACAAGGGGATATGTTGATATCGCCTTCTAGTCTGTTTTCTCCTAATCCCACTATACTTTCCCATAGGTATAATATAAAAAGGTAAGATATCCATCAGCTAATTATGGCCTACAAAACACCATTTAGGCAATTAACTGTCTTGATACAAATGCACTAACTATGTCAATAACCAATGCCTTCACTTTGCCTATTGATGTGAAATGCCGCTGGGGTCGGTTGTGGAGATTGTTTCATTCTGCTTACCACAAACAGCTGCGTTTAGACAACTAGATACCTCATTGCATGAACTACTTTTAAAATGTAAGCAAAACGACATGTTGGCAAACAGGTGACATTGTTTCTGCGGTCATGGAATTGTACAACTCTATGTTCACAAACGTGCAGAGGAAACAACTGTTTGTGTATCGTATTTATATAAGTACGATTTTCATCATGTGCAAACGTATTTCTCTATCAACATTATGATTCACTGTCAACCCTAAAGACACATATCACATGATAATAGTGACTGATGATGGTTTTTGCTTACCCGACTAGTGGTTAATTCCAAACGCTTAACAATGCATTATTTAAAACAACCCATCATAACAGTTAAGTTGAGGATAATAAACAACTGAGCATCTATCAAGGCAACTAGCAAAAAGCCAGATCGACTGCTCTGCTACCTAGTTACTCGAGGCCCATTTAAGTTAACAGTTAGTTGAACTGTGTATTGGGCGATGGATGTGACGCCTCCTGAAGGCTACTTGAGATGACAGAAATGCAGGAAATTGTTATCAGATTTGAACATGATAGTTCCTCTAAGTGCATTTTTGTAAATATTTGTATTGATGACCTTGAAAGATCTTATTCGTTGAAACCCTTTTTTGTTCCCGACCCAACAATACAACATTTCCATTAAGTAATCAGTGCAAGACTCATAGTGGAAGACGGTAATACCTACTGTTTAGTTTTAATCAGCCGCGAGGCTAAATTGTTTCTTGTCATATGATTTAAAGGTCCGCAATATTCTCCTACAAAAACATGAGAACTTTGAACACACACGTACTGTGTTCAATATTAATCACTGGCTAAATGAAACTTAGAATTTCCCATTTAGCCGAAATAGTAATAACTCAACGGCTGCGGCCTAACTGTCTTTGAAGGCATATCTTCAGTCCTTCTTCAGGATAGTGTATCTGGCCATATGAGTAAACAAGCTGTTGCTGTACAGTATACTGCTGGACATTTTATTGCGATGCACCAAGTAGTCGGACTCTGTGTTTGCATGTTTCTAAGAATGGGTGGGTTTCTGTTCTTTTCAGCGCTTGTTTTGAGCAGAAGACTATGACATTTAGGCAAAGGATTATGTTAGTATTAAAGATCAAGCGATTCGACTATGGCTTGAACACTCTCACAGTACCAACCGATTGTAGTTTGGTGTAAACATAGCCAACTATCGGTTTAAATTAATACCTCGAAACATCCATGGAACGAGATTAAGTTCTTAAACCTGAATATCATTATCTGATCTTTTTCTTATGGATGAAGTCGTACAATCGGGCGACTCCTCTGTTAACCCCATAATTAATAAGACAGGTTGATCGTAATCTACAAGCTCTTGTGAATGAAACTTTAACTGTAGTAGTTTTGTGATGCCTAGACTTTGGGTAGGGAAGTTTGTAAGTAAACCCTTTCTCATATAGAGAAGAGTAAAGGAAAAGGTAGGACCGAGGTGACCTTTCCTGTAAAAATCAACCATCCAATTAGGTTGTCGGAATACCGAGATTGCGAACATTTATGAGTGACCTCGGTTTTCACGTAGCACCTCCTTGTTGTATTGATGTTTTCTAGAAGGTCGGTTAGTTGGGTTTTACCAAACTAAAAGAGAAAAACCGACGAGTTTTATAGCCAATTTGTCTCCATGCTTTCTTTATTAAGAGCCGAATACGAAAAAAATGGTATGGTTTCTTTTCATGAGCAAAACGCCTATTGCATCAGTTTTGTGGACAACCTGCCTAAACTGTTTAGTTCTAGTGCCACTTATGTACGATGAATATTGACAACTCGACCATCTTGGATGTTTGGGGGTGTTACAGCCAAGATGTTCGTAATTATCCTCGTACTATAACTGAGCGGACGAAGTTTGTGTTACATTACGCAACCGCAGAACAGCATTTGATGACTTGAACAAAAAGAGCGATGTCTTAAACACACATATGCCGTAATACAATCGACATTCTACCCTATTCTTAGTAAGGACTATTCTTTGTGTTCTGTTGTCCACAGTTGGTGAAGGACACGCATATTACAAAAAAACCTAATACCAATGTAAGTGCATTCCAGCCAACAATCCACAGGTGTATTTACTCAATTTTTAAGGTGATCGATGTTATCTAAATGAGTTGATCTCGAATAATTAACCAACGCCTACACAAGTCTAATGCTGTAATATTCTATAAGTCGAACAAAAAGTAAATTTTCATAGGTTTTCCCTATCAAATTTGACCGGTTATTTCTAGTAAATTTAAACGTTGCTTTTCTGAAGGTGAATCCATTTTACTTCACATTCTCACATCCGAATAAAATGCAGAGTTAACTGACGTATATTCTTAATTCGCAATCTGACAAATGCAGCACTGAATGAAACTCATGTCACGCAGTTTTGGGTGAACGGGTTAACATTTTACTGAGCGGAAAGGAAACTGATTGTGTTTAAGTTGTTCTTACCGTTTATATAATCAGGAAAACCCATAACCAGCACAACTTGCCATTGTGGGAACATTGATTTCCACAAAAATCTTCTCATTAAGCAAGGATGACAATTGTCAGCTTTCATCCCAAAGGAACAAATTTGCAAATACTGTCCATGGAAATTTACCTGAGGTGCTTTTGACATGAACAGCAAAAACTGACTCAGGATTTCAGTGACTATGACTAAGCGGTCATTCCTGGATTGCATTTTCTCATCGTTTTCGTTCAGCCTAAATTCACCAGTCACTTATACCCAATTTACGTCGTTTATTCGCTATCCATTGCTTAAAAATTCCATATATAAAACAATTGTTAGTTAGAGGGTAAGTCCGTTATTACGTACAACACCTGGTCTTGAAAATGGTCTTCCAGCCGACAACAGACTAACGGATGGTCACTGTGAGCAGTCATCTGATGTGAGTACGAGCAAACGATTAATACTGGCGCTGATTTTAAAGATCGTAAGTGTAATGCACTGTGATGCCGTGTTGTTGGCGCCACTTCTGTTTTCGATTGTGTAAGCCGTATGCATGTCTTATTGGGCCTTTGGCTCACGATTGTTTCTTTTGTCTCCTTTCACCGGACTATCGTTGGAACCCTTACTACAGAGAAACGCTATCCCCCAATGTCTCTACCTTGCTCAAAGTTGGTTTACGAGTGTAACGGGTATACAAAGCCAAAACGTCTGACTTGCCTGTTACTTGAGATAACACAGGCTTCAGTTATGTCCTAGAGTAAGGACTGATCGGAGTTCAAATTTTTAACCAATCCATAACAAGCGCTATTATAAGTCCGCTGATGCATTATAGTGATCCGTTTTATGTCACGTCATATTGGAGAGAGCTGCAGGTTGCATAAGCTTGGTCGTTCCAGTTCTATTTAGTAGCAAATCTCATCACTTGATTGAGGCCACTGAAGTCCGTTTACGTAACGTTGCCTAAGACAGTAACACTATTGGCCAAAAGATTTACATCAGTAAGACATAACCAGTGAAGTTTAGTGTTTAGCAAATGTAAACTCACAGGAAACTCCACCTCCTAAAAAATATTCTTTGTCATTTCATGTCTTTAAATTGTTGGTATAACTTCTACATTAGATCATGCATATTATAGCCAACCTATTGTTTTTGCTACATAGTTAGCCTCACCTGAAAATTACCAACGATCGAAAGTCCCAAGGAAGCGATGATACCAGTCGCACGACACCAGTTTAGCAGATATCGTGGTTGTTTCGTTCCCATGTACCTAGTTTGTTGGCTCGCAATTCCATACCAGATATAACAACAGAGCAAACCTTAGAAGGTGAGGATTGAAAAATGTTATCGAATGATAATAGAACGAAATATATTGTTAGAAATTTGAACAGGTCAGTGTAGGTAGTAATACAAACCCAAATTATGCTTGCACATTTATAGTACAAAATGTAGTATTTTAGTCATCTATCATCCTAGTTATTTATTACATTTAAATTCGAAACAGTAATATTGGTTGTAAGTTTTGCATATGTCCCTATCACATTACTCGCACACAATTGTGTGCGAGCAAAGGTTAATTATAATCAATACCGTAATAAATGGATTCCGACAGTACAAAATGTCTGACGATGAAAAGTTACCTAGCAAAAAATTGTCTCACACGTTATACCTCAATTCTTGTAAGTCCCTAAATCTTTTATGTTGCATGAAGAATCAACAGCCTGAACATCATGTATGACAAGAATTGTTTCCTTCTAGTAAATGAATAACTAAACAGATTCAATATCAACAGATGTCAACGATGTTAGGCCAGTTTTTAATCTGTCACAGATATCTTGGTTGAGAACTCATTTTTGCCGACAAAATCCTTACACACCAGATCAACTAGTTACAAATCGCTCTGGACCAGGCGACAGTGAAAACCTAAGAAATGATTACTACAAATTTACTTAGAGGTTACTGTGTGGACAGAATGTGAACACAGCAAGAACCTGCTTAACTGAGACACAGTAGCGTCTTTGAATTTGCGGCCGGATCAACTCGGTGTGCGGGAATTTTATTAGATTGGTGCATACATGAGAAACAGGCAAGGATTAAACATCACTACGAGCTTTTTGATATCCTTTTAGCCAACTCCCCAGGTCACTTAAGCTGCATGGCTGGAGGAACGTCCTTCTACAGTTGTCACCATTTTTTACTGCTAAGCTGATCTAACACCGATAACTTCTCCCCAGTTTGTATTCAATCATTTCCATTTAATTTTTTCCAAAGTATGTAAAAAACTCTACACAAGATATTTCAACATTAACAAAGTGATAAACCCAAATACGTACAAACCTGCAAATTTACGAGCATCTCAGAAACGTCAGTTAATGCGACAGAAAAGGAAACAGCAAATTCTCCATGCAGATACATAAACAAGTACGATTCTGAAGTGCCAAACTTGAATTATCTTGCACTTGTCCATTTGGAATCAGTGTCATCATGTGCAAATCGGTGCGATTTCTTAATGTCAACTACACATGACTTTAATTTGTTTGATTGTGAGAACCGGCTCGAATTCTGGAGTTGAGTATCAGATTAAAAATAAATGTGAATGCTACAATCAAGGCTAATTTAATCAAAAGATTTTCTTTGATATTTTGAGTGGAAACACACTTGCGTGCTTTATCTGATTGCGATTAAACGGGTAACGCGCTCTGGATGATCTGCATATTGTTCTATTTATATGACAGTCGATTGTTACCAGACAAACTTATAGTCTTATTATGATGTACGTGACATGGAACACATCTAACTCTTCCAGATAGTACCCGAGACTACCTCTCCGAACGTGACATGGAATAAAAAGCTTGGCTTGTCTATTGACTGAGGTTATGGAATTCGGTTCAAGTCTGAGCTATTTTTGCATCTTGAGACAGTCAAGAAGACTGGTCGATGCTAACTGGCGAGTATAATTGAGAAGCTACGCCTGAGAATTTACTCACGCAATCGCCAACGAAGAATGCACAGGAGTTCCACTCTCGTTTGTGGTTATCATTCACACTACTGACATGCTCTACAGAGTAACACACTCACAGTTGATGTTTTTTCAAAGAATACGATTGAAATTTCGGTGAAAATGTAACAGATTTCAGCAGAGGCAAGTGATGTTTGATTCTGACTAACCGGTGACCTTTCACGTTTCTCTATTTCTGCAAACTGCAGTCACAACGTTGACGATTTATTATTATAAATTTCCTAGTTTACTTACTCTTTGATCATTGCAAACAATCAAATCGCTTGACAAAGCACTCCGAGAGTGCCAAAACGTTGCCAAACCGATGACTCTTTTGGTTTTAACTCGTTATGGCTTAATCAAAAAGTTGCCTAATACTAAAGTATCGTATTACAGTTGATATCCCCCAAATGGGGACTTCTACCAACTTTTTCGACCAAATATGGAAATAAAACTGTTTCAAGCTAATCATATTTCGCTGACAAAAATCATGCATGATTATCCTGACCCATCCATCCGAAATTTTTAGTCCAGTCTGAGGAAATTTGTCTCGTTAGTTTGGAAAACCTGATTAAAGCCCTACAGTGGAGGAGTATGTGGTATTCGTGTGATCTAGTCTTCTGCCGAACGTCGCGGATTCAGTTTTATCCTCAGTTCTTTGGCGAAATGGCCGTGGATAATCTTTTGTTACAAGGGGAATGAGATGTCAGTCAATTCTCGTTTTGAGCAGCATTACTATTTCCCAGTTTAACTGTTTCACTTCTTGTGGGGTTTCAGCTGATACATCCTGAATTAATTATTTCAACAGCGTTTCAAGGCACGTAAGATACATAAATATTGTTCAACAGTGGTTTGTAACAAGACTAACAGGTTAAGTGCGACAGTTCTATTTACTTTTCCCCATTTGTGTTTCACGTTTGCTTCATCAGACTAGTGTACTCTACAATCGATCTGTGGTATGTACATGTAGCGCCCCCAAAAAAGGTTGGGTAATTTTGAAGAGTCACCAATCTCTGAGTTGGGCATTAATGATAGACAATAGCCGTTTGACTGAAGACATATCTGATTGGCGTTGGTCAAGCGTGAACTCAGCCAACTACAAACATAAGCCTTTACAAAAACCAAACACGTTAATACCAGTATAATGTCTACTCAGTTCGGAGAAACAACACGAGGTTGAATTACTCACGTTTTTAGCCAACCAGAAAAAAAGCGTTAGACTGGCCCTCAATGTCGGTACTGCCCGTATTTCAGCACACAAGAACTGTGTATGTAGATTGCACATGAATGATTCCGTATAGTTTGTTGTTTCATCCAATGGTTTGAGTGTGGATGAGCTGGGTCCTGTCAAAAACGACTGCGTTTCGGTGTCTACCTAGCAGCATCTGAAACTATATCATGACTGGAATGGTGTTATTAGTGCAATTTTCAAAGGGTTGATTCTCTGATTGAAGTTCCTGATCTAACTTATTTCCAGCGTTCCGAAAATTCATCTCGGATGGATTGCTTTTGGACACCTTTTTCTGTGGGAACACTTAATTTGTTTTCGTCTTCGGTTGCGTGTGATATGGCTACGTATTCGGAATGCAATCCCAAAGTGTCGCTTAGTTTTGGGCGAATAATTCAGTCAACCTATCACACTCATTGATTCGCCCGATTGACTAATATACACTTAAGTGTGTCTTACCTATTGCCTACTTGTACAGCTCCATAACGAACTGGTTTGACAAGATACAAGCATGTAAGTATCGCTGAGTACAGATATATTCATAGTTGAAGGTAAACTATTGTGATCAAAATTATTAGTTGGATGGATGCAAAAGAAGTGCCCAAAAACCACACATCTCTTAGTTGTGTTGTTATTTTTCAGTTTGGCGCTGGAGGTACAAGCTTTGCAAGTTGGTTGCAACCAATCCAAATTTCATTCTCCGACGTTCTAAACCCTATAATCTTCAGCAGATATTATATGTACGGGTTTAAGTTAATATCCGTACTAATCTGCTACCCCTTCCATCTTACCAAATTTAGCTGACAGGTAAGGTCATTGAAATTTGCTAAACAACATTAATCACAGCAACTTAAGCAGTTGGTACGTTACCCTACTGCATTTATTAGTCCACTAAGTTATCCTTCACTTTGTTTGACCGTCTCTTCTCACAGATTCTAGTTCAAGGCTGGTCGACCATCGTAGAATGAGTGGTGTGCTAGACTTACCTGAACTTCTAGTTCATCAACAGAGTCTAGATCAATATGATCAGGCCAATAAAATGAGGTGGGCGGATGTTCAATGTCAGAAACTTGGGCCTTAGCTTCTAATAGTACGCAAGAACAGAAAACCACACATATGTTCTGTTTATTTTGTTGGACTGGGTGTGGCCAAATACGGCTGATAAACGTTGAGAACTGAGAGTCAGTGAACTTCAGTCATCCACCTTTAAGAATCATACTTGAGTATAGATCGTTGTGTTATTATCCGGCTAGCAGCCTGACTATTGTATTATTTTTCTGCCATTGGACATGACTGAATAGAATAACGTCTAATTTTCCGGCACAAAATCTCAAGGTCAAGAGTACAGGTTTTTAATTTAATGCACTTTCTTGGTTCTGATAAACCTCGACTAACATAGGGCTAGAATCTGATGCTTTCTTTCAAAAATTGCCCCAGCGGAACGGTCTTCTTTGTGCAAGAGCTACAGATGTATGTTGATAGTGTTCAACTTCAAACTAATATCATTCTCAACAAGGCAGCAGTAATTAACCACTGTTCGGGGATTCTATGTAATCGACAACTTTTATCTGACTGAAAACGGATATTTGCCGAAGATTTAAGTCAAAAGTGAAACCATTTTCATTAGGTTGTTAGACAATTCGAGTGCTATTCACTAGTAACTATAGTTGAACTTGTACATATGGTGATGCGCTTATAGCTAATGTAGGTCTAACATAGTAGTGGTCAACAAGTTTACCTCACACAAACCTTAAGGAGACCGAACAGGAAGGAAGCTAGATTATAAAGTCTTTATTAGAAATGAGCTAATCTAATAAATTTATTTGACTGCTGAACATGTCAGCAGATCTGAGTAGTATTTAGCTTAAAGCTATAGAGGATGTCCTACCATCGATCACGTTAACGTCTCCTATTTCGCGCTGAACCAGTTCATCGTCTTTTCCGGATGAATACCACAACAGAGTTAGTCAGATTACGAAGAGAAGTTGTGGGAGCGGGTGTTATACTTCAAATGTATTGATTTTGTTTTGCATCTACTTATATTAAACTGAAGTGAGTTGCTGATACGCAGTTAGTCTCCATCAAGTGAAATAACGTGTAACTGCATAACGTGGTTTTTCAGTGTTCTAACTGATAAGAAGAAGTAATATTATTGATCAGCATAGTCCTTGTTTTCCATGGTTGAAATAATTACTACTTCTCTGAAGCATGTAGAAGTCTTATACCAACCTGTTGAAATCTATTCGTATTTTGCGTGAAATTTGCTCAAAACCATGGACATGTTTTTCGTCTTCTTCTTGTTTTAGCTTCCAACAGGTGTGAAAACATTTGATCTAAGTCTAAATTAGTTTATTACTTCTGTAGTTCTATCTTTTTCGTTTCAACAATACTCACAGTTTTAAGAATGTGTGCTCATCGGCGAACTCAACTACCACTTCTCACTGTGGATTCTTAATAAAACTCGTTTCCTTAGCAAATTGACTGACAACTGTTGACTGCTTTTGGAAAGTTAGTTATGCGATTTTAGAAGAGTTCCATAATTCCACTTTGGTTTTTCTATAATTTTTAAACACAAGCACTTGTGAAATAGTCCTGTTTTCAAAAAGTGGTCATTCTTTCATCTTCGTTCTGAGTGTGTCTAATAAGTTTTTCTCTGTTATTTCGTACTTCTCTGCACATGGGCCAGCAGATGTGACTTTATAAAGTTTGCAGATTATTGGAACGGAATACACATTTTGAGGACTGGTCTCTCTTTAGAAGATGGTTTATTTTGTTTGCATCAACGCACCCAGCACTTACTGACCCCTCGCTGAGCACATATAAAGTCGTAACTTTTTAAAAGAAACTTCTACCAAGACTATCTCAAACTGACCGATTTATTGTTTACAGTTAAATATTACCGGTATTCTCCTTTGTTATGCCAGAATGACGCAGATTTGTTGCAACTGAATTGATTTTTCCTACTCCTGAGGATGAGAATACTTTAACAAGTGATTATGTGCGTACTCGCTTTAGATCGTTTGTGTGTGATAAATGACTGGAAGGTTGCTTTGTTTCTTTCCCAGGTGTTAAAATTTAATGTGTTCCGCTTAATCAAAAAGCAATTAGCATTATGACCAAAGCGAATCAGGCAAATCATCTTTCATTTTGCTTTACTTAGCACCTCCATCGTTTCAATATCACGGGTGCATACGATGACTTGTGATATGTCAGTAACTTGACGATAGTCATCTTAAGAATCTGTAATCACCCAGCAGTCACCTGTTTGCTTATTTTCGTATTATAAGTTATCATTAATTCCTGTTAATTCCTTAATTTTGAGGCTTGCATTCAACATCCTACAATTTACGTCGTGAAGTGTAAAGGTGGCTGATCTTGGATAATAATCTTTGAGCACTGTCCATCTAATTCAAGGCAAAAAGTTTAGAAATGTCATCCAAATCCAACCGCATCTTACCAAATGAGAGGCATAGTGAAATATACCGAACACAAAAGCTTGCTGCTTGGCGTCAACGTCAATATAACGAGAAAGGTTTTTTCACCTGTTTACTTCGCGTTCAATTTGAATATTTTCACAATGTTGACGCTAAAAGAACACTTACTGTATCCTCTACCTAAGCACTCGAGGAAAATGAATAGTACTCACATGCGAACGTTGTTGAGCGTTAAAGTATGATGGTTTGACCGTGCCTAATGTAAGGCCTGAGGAACAATCGTCAGTATGGTTGCCTTGTGAAAGCTCTGCCGGAGTTCTAGACTTGACCATGACCAGGATATGCATTACTAAAAATCCTTGGAAAAATTTCAATCTTTTGCTTCCTTTTCAAAACATTCTTACTAAGACCTTTATGTGAATGCAAAGTTTTCATTCTGATGTCAGCCTTCCGGTAAACCATTGCTTTTCGATCTACACTGCGTAGTTCCTCATACAAAGTATTTACCTTCGTCTACAAACTTTTTGTAACACTGCTAATATTGTATGTAGTTCGCACAGTGTAGCTCCTTAATACTGTATGCTTCTAAGTGATATTACCATGGGTAGTTTCAGACACAGATGAAAATATAACGCTAATACATTTAATAAGCATGAAATTATACGGGTTTTGAGCTGACTTACTTAAAAATGCAGATACATTTAGACCTTGGGAAAAAATGCAACTTTCAGGCGGAACTGCACCCGTCGCACTGTTTAAAATAGAAACAATGTTGTTACTCACATTGTATATGAACTGTCTTAGGCAATGGAAATAGTAAATTTTTGATGTAGAAAACGGCTTAATAGTGGTTTGATGTACTTTTCAGCTAGAAGACGACTAGGAACGGTGGCACCCCACCTTCTGTACGTTTCGTAAGTGTGTGGTCACAGTGGTGTATATCAGGCACTTTCGAGAAACTTATCTCAACTTAGCAAGTAACGAATTAGTGCTTGCGTAGAATTTGACACTGCTCAGTTGTTTTGATTTTTGTCTAAGAGTGAATGCTTTTAAACCAAACTCCACATGCGTCAGTTGGATTTTTTGCGGGTAAATGCTCAGGATGTGAAAAGGGAAATCTTGCGGGTTCCAACCAAACTCACTTATTATACTCGGCAGCTCCTGAGAAACAGTGTCACACTCATTGCTTATCATTCTTGTAAGCACACGTATTTTCAAAGTGAGCCTTCTGAGATTAATTCATTGAATTTCCAAAAAACAATAATGGTGAATATGTATTTTGTATTCTTAATAAATTCAACCAGAGAAGTTTGAATGCAAAAGAAACCAGGTGCCTCAGTCATTTCATTCACCGTCGACGGCCGCCAAACATACAACCAACCATAAGTACTTGAGTCAACCGGATGAGAGTTAAAAGAAATCCGGTTGGATAAGCAAAAGCTACGGAACTTTACATTATCGCCAACTATAGCCAACAAAATTGCATTTGATTGATCGTGAAGCCAAATAATCGAAACAAGGCATACGTGTAAGTAGTTGGGGATTTGGCTAATTTCAAATAGTTGAACTCTCAGATAAGACAATTTCGGTTGCATCTAATGCAAGACCAATGGCAAAATAGTCAACACAGTTGTCTCATGAAAGCGTGATGAGAGCTACCACAACGACGAAGCTAGAGTTTGGTGTTTTTCGAAAAAGGTTGACTAAAAATCTATGGAAATGCAATAGCTGTGATCAATTATGAGTATTGTTTAGGTTATTTATCTGATGTTGGTCAAAACTATGAGATATAGCTTCTATTCAGTGAGGATGTTGCCAGATTCGGTGATGAAACGTTTGCGATCGAAATGCCTAGTCCAATTAACATTGGAACACCTAATACCTCAACCGGATCAATAAGGTTCAACACTTATTTCAATAGGCGGAAACAATTCGACGTGGCTGATTATTCGGTTGTTTTTATGTGTCTGTCTATTGTGGACTCTATGAATTCACAGAAGGAAATTCACATTAATTCCTGGACGATCATCTGCGTTGCTGAAGACTGACATTGCCTTGAGGAACTTTTAGCTAACAGGCGAGTCCAAGCAAATTTCCGAACGAGAAAGATGAACCGCATTGTGAACAGTGTTTAGATTGTACCCATTCCAGTCCGGGTGATCCATTCGTATTCGAACCGATTCATTGGCTAATTACCACAAAGTACACTCATCCAAAAACTTATGACACCACCCAGGTTTTAATCAATATTTGTGTACCATTCAAACCTTGCGGACATAACCGTAAAATCAACACAACGGCAAATAATAAACGTAAAAAGTCGAATTAAACATAATAGTTGTATTTTTGAAAAGATGATTGAGAAAAATCTGGAAAATAATCTCGACACAACTATATCTACCTTGGAAAGCATTTTTATATATGATAATAGTAAGGAACGGTTTTCAGGTATTATTAAGAGCCTCGTTGAGGCGCATCAGTACAGTCTTGTAGGAAAACATAATGACAATTCGTATCTTGACCCTTTGAGCAACACCCTGCTTGGTTTCCCCAAAGAGAGCAACTCCACTTTTTTTCGTTCCTGGAGATAGTTTTCGAAGGAATAATTACTATATAGTTGGACGTATTCTTATACCTACTTAGCAACTGTGCTTCAGAGGTTTTCAATTTGGTTTGGATGGAGACTACAGAAGGACAAATCAGACCCAATTGTCTTATGAGGCACAAGTGACATTTCTGTTGTACTAAACATATGTATAAGAGCTTCGTACTGTTGCAAATTGATGCTTGTTACGTGAGTAATGACAGTAAAATCATTTCTTATGTGACGGCCTAAGAACTAAAATTCTGCACAGCATCCATTTAGACAAATACCTCGTAGTTGTACTGTCATTCAAAAGCCATCAGCGATGACTTACCAGTAGGCCCCCCTTGAATCATATTATTTTCCTGCTATTACGACAGTAATACCCCATAATGCATACCCACCCGGAGTGGGTTGTTACTCTACCGAATATCGCAAATTACCAGTTGGATGTGCACAGAACGCAAAACACCGCCCATCTTAAACTTAGAAGGCCTCATTCTAATTATTAGCCTACTAGACCGGGGTCAGTATTCCAACGTTTTCTGGACCTTTCTTACTGAAATGAGCAACTCATTCTTGATAGTTATCACTGAAAAGTTCGTTACTGTACTAAAAACCAATAAGTGAATTTTATAATCACATTACAGAAGAATATTATGGTTGATTCTGTTTTATAACTGATTAATACTGGATAGAGTTCCTGGAAACAGAATATGACTTATTCTTCTGTCTGGACATAGTAATTAGGCTAACTTACTGAACACACCTGGAAAGTTATGTTGATAAATATTCTTGTTCTACTGGGTAAAATTTTATCATGCAAGTCGAAAATAATTACCTTTTCCGGGTTACTTATCGCACCACTGGCCGGATAGTAATGGTTAGGTAACAAAGCGTGAGTTTTGTGTGTGCAGTAGAACTGTGCTAATAGCTTCATCGACGTTGTCTTCTTCTCGTTGATTACACTAATTAGTAGGTTTGCCCTTAAACGAAAGAGTAGGCTATAGTCACCCGGTGACTGAACGCGACAGCAGTCGTACTACCCAACCAATCAAAACACACGAGTTAATTAAAAAGCCTTATGTAGCTTTAAGTACATCAGGTGTGCGCGGCAATTTCGAGGAATATGTGTCAATGCTTTGGTTCACGTGCTTTTTGTTAGGCAGACTTCTCACTACTAAGTTACTCAGACTCTTGAGCCAGTGGTTTCGGGTACGGTTTCTCAAGATAACCTATATGTTGTTTTCTCGAAGGCCATCATTTCGAGTTGTAAGTTCGAAGATGAATCCCTCCTGTTAACAATTTGATGCAAAATAAAAGACTGAGCAGTCTTAATAGTTAGCAAAATGCATTATTTGACCCGAGAGGGACAGTTTCGCTTTTTTCCCTACTTATATCTACAGCAAACGAAGGACTTTTAAACAAGAGTGTCTAGGTTACAAAACTACTTATACAACTATTAAAATCAAGGACAAGTTATGAAAAGCGGTTGTAGCCAAGATCGTTTGTGAAAATTGACCAATAAAACGGTTTTAAAGTTAATTCAAGAAAGAAAGCGATCGATTTGTGTAGAAATCGAGCCAGACAAGCAATAACAAAAAAATCATAAGATCGGGTAGTTTCAAATAAATGTACATAAAAGGATCTAGTGGAGATTCTGGAAACACACGTGGATAGATCCTGAAAATTAAATAATCTGCTTTTCTTCTATCTATGGTTAATGGTTTTGTTCTAGAGACAAGATGGACAGTAGACATTAGCAACGTCCGATAATTTCGTCAAAAGGCTGCTTCGGAAGGTACTGTCTCAAGTCTGTAGCTTGATGTATTCTACATATTAAAGATGTATTTAGGTGAACTTCACATTAAACTAGCGCTCCATTTTAAGGATTTTTGTTGACGATAAATCTAAATTTTTTGGTCGATCTGAAATAGGAATTGCATAAATTTTTTAGTTGGACTAATACATGTTTGTTTGAATCGCCGTAAACAATTGCTTGTGAATCATCTTAAGCCGGTTAGTCTTCTGGGGAAAACGTGAAAAGCAAAGGATTATGAGCAGAGCATCTGTGCAATTGCAACAAAGAATGTGTTCTGCAAAGTTTTTGTCTGCTTTTTGAAATAGATCGAACACTAAGACACACCCATACTAAGTGACTGGTGAAATGCTCAACTTGACGTTCTCGCCTCAGGAAATAAGTTGGGCTGGTATGTTTTTTGTCCGAGGGTAACTGCGCTGATAACTATGAATAGAGAAAATATTTGCTTCTTTCAGATTCCATAATTCGAGTTCCATACGGCAACATAAGAATCAATATGTCGTACAGAAACCGCCATGCTTATCACGGACGCAAACATGAATGGATTATAATGCCATCTGTTCAAAACCATTGCGTATTTTAGAGTAACCTCTGTACTCATGTTATACGGGTATGCATGTCCATTTTTCTTTTCCTTCGTTCATAGTTAATGCGCCCCTAAATGCAAAATAACTAACTGACCTTTCGACCGGGAAGATGTCAACAAGAATTATTGGAAGGCACAGTAGAAAAGATTATCCAGTTTGTGCACGGCGAAAATGACTGATGAAGGCTGAAAGAATACGGCACAAACTATAGAAACTTACTGTAGCATTGTGTGTTTTTAAGGGACTGTGCAGTAGCAACAGAGTGGACATTTAACCTGTCGGCGAACCTTATATTCATGCGTTGTGAATACTATCTAGCTCTGAATAACATGGCGACCGTTGAATAATCAGCCGGATTAAAACTCCAGCACAACTGGTTTGAACAATCCGAAGAGGGTGAAGTGTTCCTTTTTACCTATGAATAGTTGAATACCATCATTCATCTTGCCTACTATTGTGTTAGCCGCCGAGTTGTAGATGAAATCAGTCATTTTGGCTTGCTGGATGGGTTGGAAAATTTGGGAAAGGTCCAACTTGTCTCAGCCGAACCGTGAGATCGACCGGGCCAACCTACCAGAGGGCCTCACTTGAGAAGTAGAAATAACCCTGGAACTTAAGGTGGAGCGTAATAAAGCTCCAGGCTCATATCTCCTCTACTTTCTCTTTAAAGATGGTTGGAAGAGATTTATTTCATAACTGACGAAAATTTTTCAGGCAGTTCTGGAAACAGAATCGATAATCCGCAGTTTACGCCTATCAGTGGTGCTGTTAGTTAGCACAAGGAGAACTCAAATTCTGCACATAAATCGCAGGTACACTAGTACAGACTCTGTCACGTCCGAAGCAGTCCGCAACCCCATTCTGCAGTGAGTCACCGAACCCAGAGAAAGTCAGATGTATTAAGATAGAAAGAGTTCACCTCTGATCGAAGGCGTCTTTGACACGTTTATATATTGCAAAGGACCCTGGAGCTTCGAAACTGGGGTAAACAGCCGTGTCCTTTCCGGTCTTAAATCCGCCATCAATTTGGTTTCTCATAGAGTTTCCTGTAGCTTTTCCTGTTGCAAAAGAGATCTATGCATAAAGCCTTTACGATCATTCTATGCTCATTCTGTAAGCAAGGTGAGGGTCTATCACACCTTGTGTTGCTGGTCAGGGATGTCCAGTTTTTTCATTTCTAATCAGTTTTCACATGAATAACTCTCTTCAGGAATCTAAAAAGCTCGGATTTTACTTGCGGCATCAAGTTATCCGAAATGGAATACGTAGATGATGTCGTTCTAACTGATTCCCCTGTCGAATGTTTATTGACTATAACGAACACAGTTTGGCCTGTCTGAGGCACGCTTTGCACAGTTAAAGTGTAAGTTGCTAATTTATGACTTGGATAGACTGTTACTGGGGTATGTGGACCGTTTTACATACTAGGATAGTTGTGTCTCGTCGGTTGATTCAATGCTGCCAAGATCATCAAATGATATATTTGGCTGTTGCCAGTCCGAGCTGTCAACGGCATCGAAAGTTTGTGCTGAAATTGCATGATTAAACTGAGAAATGTTTGCGTATGATCTAATTTTCTATGCGTTTTCAAAAGGCAGACTTTCTGTGGCCAATATATCGTTGTAATGTATGGTCATAGTTGTTTTTTCCCATTTGTTTTCCCCTTGTTAAATGCGCCGTCATTTGCCGCCTTGTAGTTTGAATAATTAAAATCAATCGATTAATTAACCAGTTAATTCATCTGCGCAATGGCTAGGTCACATATTACACATACTAGCCAGAATGGATCTGCATCGGACTTTGCAAAATGAAGCAGGAAACAATTCGAAAAAATAATAGCCGACTAAAGACTAAACATGAGGACCGCTTCTAACCCAGGCTGAGGAACTCGTGATCATTTGAATCTGTGATTAAAAACGCTATTCGGGAGAACATAGTTCTGTTATTAACGTACACCTGCATCAGCGGCAAATTTAGACCGTCCATTTTGACCTATTGTCCCAATTTTTATCTGCTAGAACATGCAACGCTCCCGGTAAAAAGTAGATAATTTGGTTCACAGAAATTTAACATCACAGCTGTTTTATCCCCGTAGAATTCCCCGTTCACCTTTTCGTAACGACCCCATTTTTAAACTCGTTAGAGCTCGTCGGTAATGCATATCCTTGTTATGGCCGGAAATAGAACTCCGACGATGCTTTCATAAAGGAACCATTCTGACAACTCTCCCACGGGCTCCCACGATAGGTACAATCGTATCGTTATCTGTGAATGCCCAGAACCATTGTTTTATCGTACCGAGAAGCGATACGGTCACTGTGCTGTTAACTCTAGTCGATGACCCCTCAAACAGGACTTCTCTTCAAGTAAAGATTTGTCGGTTTGTTTTGTTTGTATGGATGCCTCCATATGCTACAGTACTGAAAAATCAATTAGGACATTATGCTCAGCTAGAAAAGTAGCCAGCTACCGTTTACTTTAAAGAATCAGAACACCAGTGAGAACTGACACGTTGGATTACGAAGACTAAGTTGGTTAGTTGACTACTGGAGAGTAGTGGAGGATTTAAGCGTATGTAACCCGAACATCATTCGTAACCGATCGAAACTGTTGGCTTCCCTTAGAAGCTTCCATCGACTCTTTTTCAAACGCGGCCGATTGAAAATTATGTGGCAGTGTGAAAATGGTAATCAATTGTGATATTCAGTTTGTATTTTCAGTTTTATTGTTTCGGTATAGAGCTTCTCTAGTCACACCTCATCCATTCCAACTTCGTGCTATTACCAGTGAATGAATGAACTACAATTGTGTTTAATGATCACTGGTACGTTTGAATTGATTTGATTGAAAGGCTAAAATAAAACCTTCTCCAGATTCAATCAGTATTACCGATTTGTTGAGTTAAACCCTATTAGATTTACCGACGATCCGACTGACAACAGCTTATGCGCATTATCGATCCACCGAAGCAAACATATCAAGTCGTCTCGTGTACATTCGTGTCCGTTCCCGAATGTCACCTGCCTGTCCAAGTGTTTGTCATTTTCTAATACTGAATTGAATCAGTCTGTACATGATTCGTGGTTGAGGGTATCGATTATTTGTGAACAACTGAGTTGCTACATTTTCGATTACTTTAACAACCACAAACATATTTTCACAAAAATTTCACTGTGTTGACCTGTAGTGATATCCGTTAAATTTTTATTAAAGGCTGGCACCTTATATGTTTATGTTGCCAAAATATCCTCAAAATGTTAGGCAGGCTGAGCAGTATGCCACAACATGTACAAATACTTGGTGGCGATATGCTTTTAGGTAGCCTTTATAATCTTAATATAACTATTAGTACTGTATACTACTTTGGGTGGAGTTTGAATTAGCTTCGAAATCATTTTGATGCTAGAATCAAATGTGGCAACTCCACCATTCACAGAAAAACTATGGGGAATTTATTGCCATCCAGAAATGAACTTCGAATCGTAGATTTAGATTTCAGCTAGTGATGTTCAGTTGAGTAGTTCACATAATTTTTTTAAGTGGTCACAGAGTCACTTTCTCAAAAGTACAATCCGGCTCTTATAACGGATTTTTGATCAAAACGCCGAAGACATCTGTTTGTTTTAGTAAGTACCATTCAAACAAATCGATAACTCTCGTAGAACGAACAAAAACAAAGGTTCGATAATTGCAGATGTAACGTTCAAATGATGCCACTGTTTGAAGCCTCCCACTAATTGTTCCAACCAAAACATAAATTAGTCAGAATCATGAAGTTTGCGTTAAATTCAAAAGAAACCACAACTGTCGATGTCGAATAATCGAAATATTTTCACAAGTGTTGGGCCATCAAAACTTACTCAAGACCGTGATTTTGATCAATGAAATGACTATCTTATACCCAGAACATAAATCAGAAGTATGACTTTTATAAAAGTTGACAGCTTCCTCACATTTAGCAGGATGTTTCGTCAGATACGTTTCAGAGGGTTACTCAGCTAGAACTGTAACTCATCTAGCATTCTTTAGTCAATAGTGAGCTCCTTTATGAGGAATGGGAGTCTTTCTCTGACATTGATGGTTGTAAGGTAAACTAGTTCACCTCCATTGAGTCAGAGTCATTACGGACGCAACCAGGTTTTTCCACTTTCAGACTAGTCGCACGTGATTAATATTTAGATCATCTGGCCTTTCAAAACATGGTACCACATCTGACCTTGGTTCTACTTATCAGGCTCATGGCAAACCAATTTGCACTATCTCGTTTCATTATATTCCTTGGACAATATTTTCTGATGGTGATCTGCTATTTTACTGCAACATTTTTATAACTAGCATAAAAACAACAATTTTTACTGTACAGTTTCTACAAGCTCTGCAACTGCTACCGGTTCAATTCACTAAGAAAATCATCAAAGTTATTTTTGATCCCAGTCATTGATCACACTTTGTCTACGCTCTTGGTCTCACTTCACGATAGTCGGAAAATGCATAGACATTTTTTACTTTACAAACTCAAACATTAACTTGGTGAATGGTCATATTAACTTGTGATATACCTGATCAGTGGAAAATCTGGCTCAACGCTTCCTTTGTAGACTGCCAATATGTACCTTGGAGAGAAAAAAAAACAAATACAAACGAGTTACTAGTTTACGGAATTAGGAATGTTTATCGTAATTGTTTTCAAAAAAAGAACAACCTCAAGACATTTCGAATTTACACTTTAGATAAACGAGGTAATGAAGTTAAACGTTGGCTTAAGTTAACTAATTGACGCTTGTATTGACTGTTTGTCTTCATTGAATCGACCGGCTTACGACCTATAACATATCCTTCTACTTTGCATTTGTTAGTGGAATACCGTATGGGAAAAGAAAGATCACTAGATCTGTAATGCACAACTAATAAAGCATTTGTTGGATTCTTGCAAGTGAACCGAGATAGACTGAGAACTCTTCGTTTCTCAGTCTCGATACAGTATACTCGTAACCGGACAGTGTAAGGGTACGCATACAATTAGCATAGAAATCACAGCCAATAATTCGTTGTACATCAGTCTCTTTAGATACGTATTTGCTCCATCTCGGGGATGTCTTTCTAAGCCAAAATCGTTTCGTACATCTCCTTGTGAATTGAAAATAGAATAGCTATTCTGTACTGTAGACCAGTTAAGTTGATTTATAGTCAGTTTTATGTCGGAGTGATCACTAGATGAGTAAACACGGCCCAATAAACTTTCAAGATTATCAAAATACACAATTGTACCGTCACTTTCAAATGAGTATCTCTTCTTGTAATAGAGCTACTGAAGATGGAGAGCTTGAAGCAGTTTCATAATTGCCTGTGCACAAACACGAATGGTTGAGCTTTTGCGGTAGTCATACTCTTTTAAACTTCAACCGTTGTAAGTGCTAGGACCTTTCTTCGGCAAGTGTTACTTTTTGCTTCACTATGTTTGGTATGAGGTTTGCTGAACTGTCCCTAGTTGTGACTTACACAATGTTTATTTGGTCATCCACAACTTGTGATCATATTTCAAAGCGAAGCTTTTACGTTTTTCTGATCCAGGTGGAACAATCCTACAAATGGGTACTATATACAGTTACTGAATTATACTGAGTGACCGGAACAAGAGTACAGTGCACTTAGTGAGACAGCTGGCGCAGTGATATAAGGATAAACCGTCATCGTTGGTTTGAAGAAACAATAACGTTCTCAGTATCCACTTTTTGAATGTCTCTTAGTGCCAGTACAACAGACGTTCTTGAAATCAGTACTTGATTTTACACATTATTCCGTAAAAAATAGCACCACCACCTCTCTGTAACAGTTAATCAGTGGGCCTAAAAGGCTGTACTTAAGAGTTGTGTGTATATTACACAAACAATTTATTCGACCTACTTAGAACGGCAGACTGGGCAAAGCCTTTAAAATGTATACAGTACCAATTAACATTAAAGATAGAAGCCTATCGGATCTGTTGATTCTGAGTCGATCACATTTCTGCAAGTTTCCCGGAAATTTATAAGCAGTTGGTAACAGGTTAATTTAACACTATCCGACGTACAATCAAATTTTCATGTTATTCACCCATCTGCTAAATAAGAGGATTGAAAAACAGCGGTCTATAAAAATACCAGCTGATAACGCCTCATAACTTTCGATTTTTCATTTTCGATTAAAATCCTAATTTATGGATAGTAGTACATGTTGTCAATGATATATTTTTGTGTTCGACAAACAGTAGAGGCTGTGAAAGGATTAGAACGCCTAACAAGACAGTGCAATAAGCGACTAGCTTTTGTTTAGCATTAAGTGCACCCTGAAAATGAAAAACTAGGTAACACAACTGGTAGGCTGGACCTAAAAACACTTTTCACATAATATTTACCTGTTTCTCAATGCCGCATGAATGATAAAAGAAGCAACCCTGTTGCTAGGATGTTACTAGCCAAGCTGTTTGCTTCAATTCGATCAAATTACTTTTTCAACTCTGTACAACTGCCTGATTCGTTTTTATTCTGCGCCTAACATACAGACTTGTCGTCCAAAAGCGCTGTTACTTTGAATATATAACAAAGACCCGTAGAAGTAGTTTAAAGCAATTCATATACTGTTATCCAGATAAATCCTGCAAACTTTGGCAATTTCCGATGTGTCACTGACACTTCAGAACTCATTCAAGTTTGAAACACAATATCATGCATGAACAGAATCAGCCACTGGGAACTTGCACGCCTTAAATGACCACCTCAGGAGTAACTCGTAAAATGTGCACAATCATTGAGTATACCTGACGTAGGTGGTATATTTATTTGGTCCGCGGGCACATCCAGTCTGTTGTGTCGTCGTCACTGACAAGTGAATTCGAACAGAGATAGGGCGCATATTTTGTGCACATTATGGAAGACTTTAGAAAGTTCGGCGATGTGATAGAATGTGGATGTGCTCGACTTCTCACTGTTGTTGTTGTTGTTGCCCAAGTGTTGTCTTTTGCTTGCTGGTATACGCCTGTAGTGTATTTAAAACGCCATGGTTGTGATTCTGCGCAACTCAGTTTTCATTAACCTTCTGTCATTCGCACTCTCATTGTCGGTAAACTTTCTCAAAGTGAAAGCATTAACCAATTTCTCTTTCACGTTTGAACTGTTCGCTGTAGATTCACATGCGTCTAAACATTCCTAACTATTTCCAGTTTGTAAATTTTCTATGATTTCAACGAATTTCTTAACCATTTTCTTTAGGATGTCGAATGCAAATCGGTAAGACTGATCGATACATCTCAAACGATTCTCAAACGTTATTTTTGTTTGACGTCCAGAAAATACAAGCTGACTGAATTGTTTTCTAGTCCAAGTGCTGCCCAAGTGCTTGCCAAAAACGCTTGCCATTATTGTTCACTCAAAATACCGCGTGAGGTTTTCACATATTTGTTTTGCTGTTATAACTGAGACTGTTGTTACACCCTGTGTCATCGGCAAATGTTTTCAATTATACTCAAATTGTCAACGCTCTTTTGGAGACAAGCTGGTGAACACACTGTTTGAATTTCATTCAGCGAACGGGTACAGCCCTATGTTTTTTTATTCGCTGCGTACGGCCTAACGTTGTTAGTAAATTTGACTTTCATATTAAGAGGTTTTTCCGTAATTTGAGGGCTAACAAAATTGTTCTATTCCATTGCCTCCTACTATCCATTCAATACTGCAGAACGGGTTCATGTGATCTAAGGAATTTTTACCTACGAAGTCAAACGTAACTGAACTAACTCCACTTGGTTAACGGTTTTAATAAACCCATCATGGACTGAATGTGCACTGTTCATTTCTGGGCCATTTTTCACTCGCACTAGTGGATTGTTTGTGTAACTGTGCATAACTTAGCATCGAATCACATTTTCATCACTTTCGTCTTCACGAGAACCTCAGTAAAAATGGTCTTATCTTAAACTGCCCTCTTAGTGAGCTGTTGTTGAGCATCATCACAACCGATCAAGTTATCTTAAGCAGAGAGCGGAAAGGCAAGATTTCCGGGTTACTTTATCAAATGAACTCATATATAACTAAACCAGTCTTAAACCTTGACGCTTCAATCGGTCACATAGGTATACTCTAGCGGTGCAGTCGTTCTTTTGAAATGTCGCAAAAGGTGTATCGTATGAAAATATAAAATGTGGTGCGTAACAAAAATGTGAATAACGAAGGATCATACTATTGGAAAATCACGGACTACCAGCCAGAAGACGTTCTGCGTCCCGTCATCTATCTCATTGGGAAGACTTAGGTTGGTGTTAACTATACACTGGTCAATGTATGTATTAATACAGAATACCTTAGTGCTGGTACGTTGTGTGAATAATCTTGGCTGTACAGCGCCCTTCTGGAAATGTTTCACATAGTAATGAGTAGTAATTGCCTTTACTGGATACGGGTTTGATCAGCTCTTCATGAATATCCGTCAGGCCCTTTAGGTCACATCAATCCTGATAGCCGGTGAATTATTTTGTTTGTCCCTGCGCACCCTACAGGTCAAACCTCCAGGATATTCTCAATGGCATCAAGTTGAACCGGATCAAACAACTTGACACATTCGGCTAACACTGTGGCTGTACTCACAGTGATTAGCTGTTTCACGCTACGATGCAGAGGTGTAAGTCAAACAGGACACTCAAACGTTGTGAGTGGTTGTCTGTGTACGTAAAGTCTTTACGTATGGCACTTACCTTTTTCACCCTGCCATTTCGTTGGACGGGCTACAAAAGTCTGGCATATAAAACACGTTTAAATTACCGAATGGGTATTCACCCAATTTTATCCCTAATACTCCTATTGAATTGATTATTACTATTTTTATATTCAACACTACTTAGATCATTTAGAAAAATGTTCCGTCCCAGATTTTCTTGAGTGAAACCGTTCTTCTTAAAAAGTCATTTGTAAGTGTAATGTGCAAGGCGGACTGGGTTAAATCTAGTCAGAATTACAAGTATTAACCACCTCAAAATTATACATAAAACTTTATTTTCCTTTTGAAAACAAAACGAAGGCTTTGAACAAAAAAATAAATAGAAACAAAGATTTCGATTTTGATTTTTAAGTGAACCGAATGTAAAGATTTCTTTTTCATGTGTGTTAGATTTCTAAAGCAAACCCTAGTTAACAGTGCACGTGCAACAGACTTTAGACTGAAGCACCTGAAACGGAAGATGCGATGAATATACTGACACTTGGGTGCTGGATTATTCCAAAGCTACCGCGTTCGTACATCATACAAACATCGCCCGTGAGTCATACGAATTGTTTTTGAGAAACTGAGTCATTGTCTGTAAATAGAAGCACATCGTGGTTCTGGTCAGAACACCTCTTTCACTAACATGTTTGGTCCTCTCTGTACATCCTAGACAATTTGGACTGGCCAAACGAAAGCAAGACTAGCAAACTTTGTTGACCAATCTAATCAAAGACCAATCCGTGTGTTTGTCGGTAAAGTTTATCGACTAGGTATGAGAAGTTATAGTTAGGTTTAGAACAAGTGTTCTGAATACGTCTTGCTTGATTTTGAATTTCTGCTGTTAATTGAGCGAGCAACGAAAATAAAATGGTAACTACGTATAGAAAACGTCCAACGTAAGCCACATAGCAGCATAGGTCAGTTTAGCTTCACAAATTGATCTGTTTTCAAAGAATCTTTCTTTTTTGATAAATCCAATAAAGTCAAATAAAAGTGTTTTGAGTCTGTCCCAAAATATTCTTTTCTCCTCATGTCGAATAGCAGTTATATGCTATATGTGCATACTATATTTTATATTAAAACGGATAGCACATGTCTCGGACAATTTTGCCTACATTTTAAAACCATAGATTGACTTTTGTATTACCCTTTAAATACCAAATAAACGTAAGCCACAGCACACTTTATTGTCAGACAACTGAAAATCAACAACTTAAATTTGGTCTAAACTGACCATATGAACACCGGAACTCAAAATAAATTTTTTCAGTTTTTCTTGATAATGTCTGTACGTCGCTGATCAGTCGTTGTGATTAAGGACTACTGAACCAATTTTGAAACATACCCTGGTCACTTCTCTTTGATACCGTCCGTGTAAAGTCATAACGTTTAACCGTTATGTTCAGACCAGGGATGTTCACAGGTTAAGTTGTTTGGTCATCGGTTTGTTGTGTAAGCTGTACATCTTTTAACTGAATAACTGTTATGTTGAAACATTTCGTGTCAAGTGGACAATTGGTCCAATAGTAATTTGAACATGTGAATACATAATACTAAGCACAGTGTTTCTTCTCTGAAGAGCCCGTTGTTGATTACATTACTCCAGATTCTTAGTGAGCCACCTCCGAAACAGTAGCGACTAAGCAATATTGGACCCCTTTTGTAATCTTGCAAGTAATACGCTCATTTAATGAGTTCTGCAAACTTCACACACTTTTTCATTTTCAAAAACAACATTTTATTTGTCTGTCCATGATGTGCATATCTTACTGCCACAGTAATTGTTGGATTTAGTGAAGAACAGTCAACTGTGGAAAGTCCTTCCGTTACATGCTCCTTAGGAAAGAAAATTTTAAATAACATTCTACCAGAAGCTGCACCAGACAAGCCAATGTTCATTCGGCTTCTGTTGTCATTTGCATTCTTTTTTAAACCTTTAAGTTTGGTCCAAAAACTTTCCTTTGGATGTTTTGTTTTTTCCGTAAGGTGTACAGCAACGTCAATATTAAACTGATATGTCGTTAATTTAAATCGTCCATGCATTTCGCTATATCTTGGCAGCTAAGTCGTCCTCTAATGCATAAACCGTGTTCCGCATGGTTTGTGTCACAGTGTTAAGTAAGTTGGCCGAAAGTCAAAATTATTTATGTTTAATAAGTCTATAATTTTTAGGTGTTGCTTGACATCTGTTTAAATCGCAGTGCGCCCGTGTAACAATTGCATCTGTAAATGGACGTTACATTCTGCTCTGAATTGAGGCATTAGTATAGTTATAAGACAAGTCACCATCGAATAATTGCATCAATCGGAGTTTTATATTAGTGAGACATAGCGTTTGATTTAAACTGTGTGAATTCAAAAGTTACTATCTTATGTGAAAATCTGGTTCTTTTTGTGAAGCGGTGAATTCGAGATTGCGAATCCACCGCTATAATGGCACTGCTGCTGTACCTGGCGAGGTTTCGTCAGAACCACACACACTTCCGTTTGGTCAACTACTAAATCCAAATATAATCTTCAAATGCTTTGTAAACCAGAGGTAAAACATATACAGCTGGATGGCTAGATTGAGTTACCGCATCAAACGAAATCCAGCTTGTCCATCTGTTGCTATTCTCTTTGCTCCGAGTTTTATATCATTTTTTATTCTTTCAGTATACCTTGTTTTCGTGAGTGATATAACATCCTTACAACTTAAGGAAATCCAAAATCTGTGATTAGAAACCAAAGTACAATCACCATATAACAGAAGTCAATTTGACCGTTTAATTCGCGCATATGTAATGTATCTTGTACGCTGCATTCTACAATGCAGCCTCTAATAGCTGAAAGAATTCATATAGCTTTTGAACGATGACACAGTTGGTTGTTACAAAAGCCTCGATAATAGCACTCGAACTAGCACAGTAAGTGCTAAGTCAGAACAGGACAACTATCCCCGCTAGAGTTTTGCACGTGTCTTGTTTGAGCTAAAGGTGTAATTAACGACGTATCTAGGTGGCCTCTTTAATCTTCATCACGACTTCGTTGTCGAACCCCTCAGATGTGATGTTTGTCTCCGAAGACTAAACTATTTAGTATTCACAACTGGATAGAACTATCTTCCGTAAGTTGTCAAGAATATGTTTTTGATTTTTTGAAACTGTTCCAATATTAACTCAGCAGAAATTCTTTTTGAAACAACCAACTAAACTTCTTGATCGATTGTTCCTTGTTCACGGTTATCACCACTGCGACTTTAACTTCGCGTTGTAAGTCAACCATCCGAATAGACAAAATAATGTGGATGTTTAATTCGGGCGATCGGTTTTTGCAGATATGCACAAAATATGTAGCTAACTCGTTGACTACAGTTGTCGTTGTCTAAAGTTAGTTTTTCACTCCTTTTCGAAACAGTTGTAAGTTTTTCACTTACAACGTGCTGTAAGAAAAGTACAGAACGAGACGAGGTTACATGTGTCATAAAATGTGTACCTGCTCACATGTGATATCCACTGTCAAACTTAGTTTAGGCTAGCAGGAAGTATCCTAATCAGAAGCAGAATGAAAGTTGAAATATCCAAGCCAAAGCCTACACAGCGAAACAATAGGTGAATGATCTGAAGTAAACCAATGCCAGTAGCGCTTCTATTCATTTCCGTCTGAACCGTGCAAGCTAGCAGTACTCACTGAAATAAAAAATTGTAACTCACATCTACCATTTTTATTGCTGTCTGATTTTTTTCAACTTTATGTTAGAACGAGGCGGATAGTATACAAGCTATGAAGTTGTAGCAAACATTGGTCGTGCAGAATGTTTATGTAGGCAGGACTCTGGAATGTATATTATGAAAACATGTATCATAGTGACTTCAGAATCTCTACTGTGTAGCTTCCAAAAAATAAAATTGTTTACTCCTGATGATGTCATGTTTTTTGTCGGATGGTCTACCTTGCTTTTCTTTGCAATAATGAAACCGTTAGTACCAAAGTGTGCTACTGTCAAAGGGATTTTGTTATGTACAACCCTCCTCGCTGTAACCGAAGGTTATCTTTTGGATTTTTACGTATTGAACAGACTTCGGTGGAGTATCTGGCACTGAACCTAAGTGGTTTTGTAAAACAGTATTTCTAGGGATGTGTTTAGGAAAACTGATTTTTGGTTATCAAATTTACTTATACATAATGAAACAGACTATAAAAAGTGAAGAATTTGGGGGTAACGCTACTAAGAAGGCTTTATGACTGCAACGTCATTATTTAGTCACCACTTGTTGACCTCTAGTGATATTCGTACAGAGACCGTCCATTTATTCAATCGAATTAGTCTCGCACACACTGCACTATACAAAGACGACGTCTTCTAGACGGCCATTTTAAAGTGTGTTCCAAATATGCTTTGTTTGTAATTCAAATTTTTCTCCCTTACAATACGAGGACTGTTGGAGTATGCTTGTTCCACAATCCTTTCAGTTAAACTCGACTGATACATTTTTGATTAATTGATAGGTGGTGTACACATAAGCTTATCATAGAGAACTACTCCACAGCTACATATAATCATTATGGTTTGATGAAATGTCAGTCAAGATCAAAATACATTTGTTTAATATGCTTCACTTTTGAATTACATAAACGGATTCAAGGGCCAATCAGGTAACACAAACTAATGACTCTGTGAAGTCAGTTTGTCCAGAATGGTAACATATTAACAGGTGTTTTATTTAGTCTGAATAGGTGTCGTTTTCGGAATAAAACAAGTTAAGGATCTAATATATGATGTAATTAACAAATAAACTTACGATATAAGCAAGGTACTAGAAAGAGTCATGGCCAGTAGGATAGGAATCCATGAAAGTCCAACGTGAAAACATGAAACGGACATGTGTGTGTTCCAAAGGCTGTAAGGCAATTGTAATGAATTAATAAGAAGCTCAGTGAACAATCGTTCGAATGAACTTCACGAATGTTTGAGAAATATATAGAAAAGTGCAAAGTGAAACCCATTTCTTACACAATATTTGTTCCATTCTTCATTATAAACACAAATGTCGCTTAAATAATGCGTCTGTTACTGATAAAAGTCTGTGATAATGTGACGGCTACAATCAGTTGTGGGTGTTGTTCAGTCTATATTATGCTTCCGTATCAACCATGCAAAACATATTCAAGTGGAGTAAATTCACACACAACGGCTGGCAAGGGTGAACGGTCATGTGATTCGATACTGAAAGACTCTTAGATTAATTTGAGTACAAAATCAACGGAGAAGCCTGCTTGAAACTCTACCATGTAGGGCAGGAACCTCACAGTTTAGAGAACTGTGGAAGAGAAAGAATTTACAAACAACTCATTCCCGTCATGCGGATAGTGCGACGTTTTTCGGATGCTAGTTGAAAATACGCACCAGGAAAACCGCACGAATGAGGACCTATGACTTTCGTTTCTATAGAAATTATTAGTGTTTATTATTAAATTTGCTTCTCCTGATTGAACTAAAAAGGGTTTTAATGAAAGCACTGAAAAAGGCTAAATTATTCCTATTTCAACTGAAGACATGAACCGTCAAACGCTGGTTGGATAACGTTACGTATAAATTTTAGTAAACAACTAAATACCGGCAAACCTCTCATTACAAATCACGGCTGCGAACAACAGCAGTTCCAGAGAGGAAGTTGGTTGACAGCAATCGGAGTCTAGACACAACTGACCAAGCGTGATTTGTGATCCTGTCATTAAATGAACGCTCTGTAATTTATGTTTATCGTACAAAATGCTGAATATTTAGTTAGTTTATGAAGTGCATGGCGCAGTTTGCAAACAGTGATTTATTTGTGTAGTTTATATCAGACTCAAATGAATCCGTAGATCAGAGCTGATTTTATGAGCAGCATCCATAAATCTGGTTGTATGCTTTGGGCAAATTTTAATGGAATAACCAAGCACTGCTCATATTAATACGATTGATACATTTATAATGCCATTTAGTAACTTGAGACATAAAGACTTTTCTTACAGCTTCAGTTAATGTTTTTTACGGACCCCAATGAGTTTGATAAAACTGACACAACCAACCCGCAAATGAGTTAATGCCTACAAACTGCGCCATCTGCCCGTCTTATAATGAGTTGTGTAGTCGAAGTTAATCAGCTATGCGTACGTCATAGGTGATAACATCTACGAAACCTCTCGTGTATTTCTGAGGAACTTTGGCTGCTAAACACATATGACTTATGCTATCATGCCTTACACTAAAAGCGGCCACTGGAAGGTAGGAACGTTTTTATTTTACCACAGACTTGTTTATCTGTGGTTCACAAATAAAGTATTAAAAAACAATCAAATAACTGACGCAGAACCCAACAAATTAATTTTACTTTGATTTCATTGATCTGGTTTTAAGCGTTTTTACAGGATCAGGATAGCTAAGTCGTTGCCTGTTATTTTTTTTAACTTAAACAAATGTTTCACAAAATCAAAGATACAGAGTGTTGACAACATTTTAGATTTCTTTGAGTATTCCGGTTGGTGAAGTTTTAGAAATCACTACATTTTGACAAGCTTTTTAATCAACAAGATTGAGTGATCCTTGTTCTCATACTAACTATTTAAAATTTATATGATTGTCTTATTTGGATTCGGAATTTGTGCAACCTAAAGAATTGCAAGGCATTTTATGTAAACCAGCTGGTTGTGTAGCAGTGCTAAAAATGCCTACCGGTGATGGATAATTCGAGTAAACGTATGCTCTCTACATGCTCCACATTTGTCTCCTTAACATAGAAAGAAAACAGCGCAGTAGGTTGCTTCACTGTGATGGTCTGAACGATTCAAATAAAATGTAGTAACAAAACACAAATTTGACCAGATTACAGTAAAGATTTCTTGTGGTCTCTTGCTCTTGATGTATCAAACCTTAAACATTCTCAACTTGAAAAGCAGTGAGAAGTTGCCGTTTGCCATTAAAAGAAAATGGTTAACGCAGTATTTGGGTAGCCGACGGATTATAAGTGTTATGCGTGACCAAAATTCAGAAACAGTTATATAAAACACTGCTAACTCCAGTTTAGCAGAAAATATTGTGTCGCAAATATAAATCATCTCCAAATTGTTGATACGTTTCAGGCTGCTATTTTCAGGGAAGGAATATTGAGTTTGCTTGTTTATTTCGTTTACTCCTGTTAATGGTAAAATGCAATCAAAGAAATATGAAGTGCTAATTCTTTTATCATTTGAAATGCACTTTGATCACGGGTTTTCTAAAACTAATTGAAACTGCTTCTGGTGGTGCCTTTAGTGCGTCACGCTGCATAATCTTCCACTGCATTGACCAACTGCGACCAGTTCCATAATGTTTTATCTCTGTCTTCTCGGTGAATAAGTGAATTACTGCCCAGTAGGGATTTGTCATCTTGTGATTAGGCTAGGATCTTCCTTATGGTTTAGTACTTTATTGAAGATGATCAATCACAGATTTACTAGAAGCTGATACAAAAATAGTTTCATAGTCAAAAAAGCATAAGTTAATTATATACACATAAATAGTATATGTATGGTTTTGCGTTGCGTTAGGTGAAGACTAGACGATATTATATTTCATGCACTTGATATGACTGATATATCAGATCAGCAATGCATTCAACAGTTCTAAGGTTAGGTCCTAGCAACCACTTTCAGCTATGTTATATTGAGGTGCCATTCAGAGTTGGGCGTTTATATTCTGGTTGGTTGAGTAGAAGCCGTAATTAAATTTGTTTGTAATATACGCTTTGCGGCGATGGTTCTGTTGTGCTCCGAAATAATCCGTTTGTCAGAAGTTTGGTTATTTTGCAGAAGCCGCTCTAGCGTCCCTCAGAAGCAAGTTGACACTATTTTATTTTATTCGCCCAGTAGGCTTAATGCAACTACATCAAGCAGTGAGACCAATCTGCGAATGGACGTCGGTTTTATGTAGAAAATAATCTCCATAAGGTAGTAGACAAATTAAATCACACACGAAATCATTGCTTGTGCGTATGTTGGCAACATATGGGGTGCTTGATCAACCTTCTTAGCGTTTCCAAATGCAACCCTATCAAATTTCACATTTTGGGTGTATGTTTGAAAGCTTTTCACATAGAAAATTTAACCCATTTATGCGTCGAAGGTGGGATTCCGAAAAAGACCGCTGGCCATTTACTAGTGCACAAAAATCGTTGTGTAACGCACGAGAATCATTTAGAAAAATATGCTCTATGATCAAAAACTGTCAAAAACGCGCTTTGGATCTCGCACTATTAAATTCACCAGCCTATATTTTAAAGACGATTATGCGACCATTTTGCTTCAAGCAAATTAATAAATAAAGGCTTATGTACCAGGCCATTTATTGAGTTCAACGTCTAGTGTAAATTTTCTCAACTTGACATTTCAACTTCGTCTCAACAGCATTACGCTTATTCTTGAAACACTGTAGCCAACGACTCACTGTGTACCGTAGATGAGTAAGTAAATATGTGCCTGTCAATTTCAAAGTGACACTGTTAAAGATCATCAGTCTATCCGAGGTTTGACCGCAGTATTCGGCATTGTTGGGAGTGTTTGTTATGGCTGCACCTCTTAAGATGTTCTATGAGTTCGTGACTTCAGTGCATTGTTTCTTTATGGATACGCTATACCCAGGCCAAAAGTTTGTAGACGAAGTATATGAAAACAATACCCTTGTTAAGATGGCAGCATGAACTGTATGATATATTCGTAAAAGATGGATAGACATTCCACGCAACATCATGTGAAGAACACTCAAAAACTGAATACATATGGTACTTCACTTCTTGGATCACATCCCAGAACGTCAGCCATAAAATTACGAACTATTAAAAACAAGCCAGTCACTGATCACACTCTTAGAGGATAATACAAATTTTAATTTTTACTTCATAAATATATAGTTTCGGCTTATATACCACATACATGTGTTTTAATTTTGTTATGCAATTACATAGCGTACCTCTCCAAGTTGACGGGATCGACTGAGAAGTGTAGCCTGCCTTTATTCTAACTAAACTATATTCGAGTACACAGTTATATTCATATAGGAAAGTGGAAGTGATATATTACTTCATTCTTCACACTGTACAGCATACCTTATGAGTTATCACGGGGACATTAACTCTAAGTGTGATAACTACAAAATGTTCTGGCGGAGTTAAGAAACTTCATCGGTTAGATACTTAAATGTAACTAAACAAAGTGGTTTTACGGCACATGGCTTCAACATTTTTCGGAGAAATAAATATCCGTGAAGGTATATGCAAGCACAAAGGGGATTTCTTGCACCTATTAGAAGTAATTTAGTGAAAATAATCTGTAAGCAGGCAAACGCCAATCACGTTTTTTTTGAAGCAGTGAGAAGTTTATTGTTGACCGAAGTTATTTGGCGTTTGGGAAGGTAAAAGATTAGGCGTTGTTGAGATTAACATAAGACTAGTGTTTGAATCCTCAAACTTCCGCTTGGTTTGCACAGCGTTTAAGCAGTATCTTGTTTCATCACCCGCACAAGACCCGCGCCGGAATACGACTGGTGTTGATGCAGTATCTACTGCAAGAAATGTGAACGACCTAATAGATGATTTCAAACGTTACACGTTCGTGTCAAGTTCAAAGACAGGTTAATGAACTCGTGCGTCCCGTGCATTTTAATATGCGTAAATACTACAACGGTGTGTCTGCGCTGGGTGAGCTCACTTATCCGGCGTAGGCTTACGTCACATTGGCGGCAGTCGTTTGCAATATGTTCAATCGGCATTCAGCTTATCCCCTTAGGGTTTATGCGTACCGCTCGGGAAAATTGAAAAGTCACTCCTCCAGAAGTTGCAACCTTCACAGCAAACTCTGAGTGACGTCTCAGTAAACAGAAAAATTAGGCAAGAAATTTAAGGAAACTATTTGCGGCCTCAATAAAATATCTAAGTCGAGACTGATCAACTATAGCTATAGGTATACTAGTATACCTCTAACTATATGTGTTCTATAATATGCAGGGTGTAACAGAAGCAGTACAAATTAATGAATCTTTGAAGTCATCCCACACTAACCTCGAGATTAAAGGCCTATAGGAAGTGTCATAGAACTTGCATAATCCATCATGACCACATACTAATGAATCCATATATGCAGCATATGCTGCATACCCATTTCCACTAGAATTGGGATCTTAACAATACGCGACAAGAATAACGAACGAGCGTCAAATATAGTGCATAATACTGTGCATCGTCATATTAACTGTCATCACATTTCGTTTCATTGTACATATTTTACAATGTGACTATAGTCACATGAAGACTAGAATCTTCCTCACAACAGTGTGTTCCATACTTCACATCTCAAATTTATAATGATGAAACAATTCAAGTGTCCCACGTATACGAGTACTCGGTGTTTGTAAACTCAGTTATAACTACAGTTATAAGTGACTGCGCATGCGCCGTCACAACTGCACACCGAAATAACTTAATAAAACGGTGACGCGGAAATTACGCTATTTCTGGACGATAAACGTTGTAGATTACCCTAACTGTTCATCCAAAGGGGATGTTTCAGCCATCATTTTATCTGTTCAACCGAACAACGGAACTTACAGGAGTGAAAACTAATAACTGACACGAAATACCGCAATTTGTGGTAACCTTGAGAATAAATACTTTCAATGGTTCAATGAGTTGTAAACGGAAGTAGGAAGCTGGAGCTTTTGAGAATTCCATATCTCGACGCGTACAATCTGAAAATCTTCAGCAACTGGTTGAATTGGGGAAAAGATGTGCAGTATCTGAACTGATGCAGTAGATGTTGGTCAAGGCAAGCCTTGAAAATTGTTACAGAGCTAGCAGAAACAACATGGACTGTTAGAGCATTCCAAGCCTTGCAAACGTGCAATGAGAAAAAGTTGGTTGTATTCTAGTCTGCCATGTTGGACCTCTATTTTTAGGGGGTGTCCCCTCAGTGTCACGCATGGATGGTCCGGGGACTGCATAATCAAAAGGGTTAATACCAAGTTACCACTCAACCGACGGTATTCTAAGGAGTACATGTTTAAGGCTTTCGAAATTTCCTCATATGGTCTAGTTTTCAGACGCCGGACTGCCTTCGTGATTCGACGTTGTACCGTCTGCAGGAGCAACTTGTCCCTTTGGAGATGCGGTGGTCAGACTTCGGTTCCATTCTCCAGATGCGATCGAACGAATCTATTATAAGGAAGCTGAAAACAATTAGGGTTGAACTGGCCGAAGAGATGCTTCAGTAACGTCAGGATGTTGCTGACCATTTTGCATTTGTTTCAGGGTTCGCAGAGCTCCAGAGAGTGTGCGAAACAGTGCATCCTAGGTCCTTCTCAATAAGAACCGTCTGAAGCGGATATCCGTCGAGGTGATAACTAGTTTTCATAGAGCCACGAACGTGCATAACTTTGGACTTACCAGCACTTAATTCGAGTCGGTTCATTCGGAACCAATTGAATAGAATGTTGAGGTCTTTCTGTAGGGTGACAGAATCATCGGTTATGTTGATGGCTCGCCAAATTATAACGTCATCCGCAAACAGTAGCGACGGAGAAGTGATTGAAAGTGGGAGGTCGTCGGTGAATACCAAAAATAGCAGCGGACGAAGAATTGAACCCTGGGATACTCCACTGAGGCTGGGCTTGCAGGTAGAGAAAATACAATTAACGCGCACCCTGTACAGAGGGTTTGTAAGATACGACACAATCCACTGGAGAATGTTGGCTCGCACTCCATAATGGAAAAGCTTACCGATTAAAACAGAATAATCCACGTGGTTGAATGCCTCAGCAAAGTCGAGATATACGACATATATCCCATTGCTCCGTTCAACTGCTTTCGTCCACGAAAGGTGAGATACTTATAAAGCGAGTCATATATAAGCGCTCCTAACATTTTTGAGAGGCTTAATAACAATGTAATTAGTTTATTGTCACTGGGGCAATTTCGCCTACCATCCTTGAAAACGGGTTTGATGCCCGCGAGTTTCCAATTGCTGGGTACCGTTCCCTGGAAGAAGGATTGCATGAGGAGGAAGTCAAGTAGGTCAGCAAACTGTCGCACCACTTCCCACAATGCCTTTGGTGGTATGCCACCGATGCCAGAAGAGCTGTCCCTAAGGTACCTGAGTTTACCCAACGCCGCCGTGGAGAAAGTATCCACGGTATAAGTGCCGTCGATTTCAGTGTAAAAACGAACCTGAGGAACTGACGGCGACTGCGCAAAAACACCGCTGTGAAACTCAGCAAGGAAATCAGCGGTCTCCGTATCAGAGCCAGTAAGGCTTGGTGGGTCCCAGGGTTGTAGAACTCCAGATCTCGCCTTGCGGGTTGATGCTACAAATCGGAAGAGATTTTTTGGATCAACGATAGGGCGTTCTGAGAGACGTTGTTAGTAATGAATGCGGTGACGTCGAATTAGCGATGTACACCGGTTCCTCAGAGCAGCGTTTATTTTTTGATTAGCTTCAGATCTTGATATTTGATAGCACGTTCAGGCATACCGCTTCTTCAGAGTGAGTTTAAGTGTACTAGAGCGTAGTTGACTTGGAGGCTTATTCCGTTTGGAGCCCGATAAGGGTGTAGATTCATCAACGGCTAAAGAAACGATGGCAGTAGGCTTCTCACAGAGATAATCTATAACGTGGGGTCTGGTGTAGTTCGCCGATGACTGCATTTCCGAGTGACCACGAAGTTTCCCCATGTCCATTTTCCGGAAGTTTCTGTGATTGCTCGTCGTTGAGCTGACCAGATTCGTACTACAAATGGAGTCAAATAAGACGACTGCGTGATTACACAGCCTGAGAGGTGCGTTGATTGTAAGGTTGTCCACCATCAACTCTTCAGTAGTGGATAAGTAATCCAGTCACGACGGATTATGGCCAGTAGGCCACCGTGTGAAATCAAGTACGTGCTCCGTAAAACCTAATGCTCCGACTGTGTGAAAATATCGTGCAAACATAGAATTTTCAATGCCTGTGTACGAGCAAGCTGGTAAGTGGGTTTCACGTAAGCTGAAACTGCCCATTAAGAGAATGTGGGAAAATCCTAGAGTGGGTAAAATTTCTTAGAAGTATCCGAAGATGGAGGACGATAGAGGACCCCTACTAGCCAGCGTTCTGAACCACTTAAGCGAATCGAGCACCGGACCGTTTTTTGAATCGCGGCAAGTACTGAATTGTTAAAAAGAACGGCCTAAAGAGAAGTGTGGATATAGTGGGCCGATCCACCTCATCTGCCTTCAGTTCTATCCGCATAGAAGATAACCATATCTCCCAAAGCGATCTCAGAATCTAAGTAGGAAGTGCTGGGCCACAACTCCGTTATAGCAACAATCCGGGGTTTGTGGTAGAATAAAGTTCGCGAAGCTGAGCGCATTTCTGTACATGCACCTTACGGCGTTGATAGTAAACGGATGAACGCTCTCTTGCGATGGTAGATGGGGGATTAGTTCAAAACGCAACGCAGGCGGAGGTCGCTGACCCCATTGGGAATTTTTGAGATCATTAAATTCTCATTAGGAACCACCAAGCGACTAAAACGCGTGCAGTGATTGGCTTTTGATAAACCTCTTTCTTCTTTAGAACGATCGGGGTAAAGTGAGATCCCGCCGGAAATGAGACGGCGCCGATGGTAGAACCACTCCAGTATATGCGATGCCATCTCGTGCGAGGTGACAGTAATTTTGAAGAGTCGTGGTCGAGGTTCGCCCGACTTCAGCTTGGGCCGCAGGATGCGATGAATACATTGAATCTGGACGTTGGTAAGTTCAAGGGCAGTTTGCAGGAATCGCCACTGACTCTTGTCATGTTCCAGGTTGTTAATGGTGGAATCGGAGACACCCCCAATGATAACATTGCGAGATCGGTCAGTGGTTTCAGGTTCCTTCTGAGCGGGTTTTCGTCACCGGCGTTCAGCCCATGGTATATCAGGGTATACCCGGGCCCCTGAGTCAGCAAGCAGCTTGTGTGCCACTAGGAGAACGTCTTCAGTCAAATCAGATGACGAAAGTACGACCCTTGCTAATTCGGGTTTTTCAGCATGCGGCGAATCTAGTTTCCTCGCCAACCTCGCGACACTGGCGGCACATTCTGGAAGGTTCTGAACAATTACAGAATTCCCCCGAGCAGATGAGTTCCACCGTTTAGGAGCGACGGTGTTGGTGCCCCTGGAGAACTTCACCGAACTTACGCCGTTATTAACGTAGCTATCCCGAGCAATAACTTTGAGCCGGAATGGTGCTTCAAGGTCCAGACAAGCTGAAAACGGCCAATTAGGCGCGAACAAATGACTTACAAATTTTTCATGAAATGTTAAAATGCATATTACGGGCCAGATAGATCAAGTATAGTGGTTGTGTGGCAATTAAAAAATCACCTATGCCTAAAAATTGTTCATATTCGCACTTCTGTTGAAAAAATGTGTCGCCATTTTTATCGATGTGAGCATCATGTTGGCCTTCTGTGATGGTTCCAGCACTACAGAAATGGAGTAGTTAACTCAGCTCGACTCTAGTGATAGCTTCGATGCAATAGTAGCAACAGCTGAACTAGACATAGCAATTGAGATGCAATGTTCCCTTTGAAGAAATAACGAGCGTCAAAGTTGATCGTCTTTCGGATAAGTGAGCATTGGCTCGCGTACACATGACCAGCCACAGTCGGGCATAGTCGATAGGCAATAAAGAAAACAGTATGCGCGTTGCTAATAACAGAGTGGGACGTGTTATCCACGAAAGAGCCACGTGATAACGTCAGATGCAATCACTTTTCGCAGTGACATTTCGTCGACCGTTTTCTACCGGAAAAACTATCGGGAGAACAGGCTAAGCATAATTCAGATGTATAATTAACCGACAAACGTGGCGGCATAACTTTCATTAGAAATTACTTTGATATTTAGTGAACGGTGCAATGCAAACGCAACGTGTTCAAAAATTACAAACTCAGTCATATCTCCCGAACCACACGAAATCCACCGTTTCTACAAGGTGGGAATATGTATTTCACTGTGAGCATTTTCAGAGCGTAAAACCGATTAGGAAAGCCAACATGATGTTTATATCGGAAAAAGTGGCGACCCATTTTTCTCAACAGAAGTGCGATTATGAACAATTATTAGGCATAGGCGGTTTTATCCTTGCCACACAACCACTTTACTCGACTAACTCTATATATTTGGCTCGTAATATGCATTTTAATATTTTATGAAAAATTTGTATGTTTTTGTGTGCCTAAATGGCCGTTTCCGGCTTGATTCGGCCTTGAAGCGCCACACCGGCGATCTACGCTAGTGCCGTGAACGTATACACTATATGAGACTCAGTTGGGAACACGAGGTGGAAGTGTGATGAAAACGAAAGCAGCTGATTCAAAAGAGTTCGTAAAGTTGCATTGGTTTGGTGTTCCACTGCACCGAATGAAGTTTCCCAATGGATGCTGTATGACGTGTTGCCCCAAAGGGATTTTGGGTTCACAGGGGAGAGAATCGTAACGACAGATAAATTCGGAGATATGGTGAAATACATGGTTGGCTGCGCTAGATTTTATCTCCCCAGGAATCAGAACACAACCATGGGAAACGCAAAACGAACGCAGGACTCAACCTTGGAAATGGATTTCATTTTACTGATTACTGATTCATTCGATTTGCATGTATTGAACACCATTTGTATATGTGTTTCTGAAGAAAGTGAAAGGTGTGAAGAACAAGAAAAATGAGGAAGTACAAAATACTGCACAAAGCGTAACAAAAAGAATTTACGTAGCATGAACCTCCTAGACTTTCTGCAAATAGTTGACACCCAACCGCGATCTTTTGTCCTCTGTTGAACATAATCAATATTGCGCGCTAGCACAATATTAACGAAAAACACATCTCGATAACCTACCGGCATTTTAACTCAAGCGACGCTGAGCATAGGCATTTATGGGAAATTAATGCATTAAAACAAAACGAGGAATTTACACATAATGACGTGTAGGTACTACCATCAACAGCAGAAGTATTAACCGTGATAAACCCACCTACATACAAAACCCTATTTTGTCCTCGAGTAACCCCATTTTGCCCCACTTTTAATGGGAATTTGTGCTGCATGGGATGGTAGCAACCAATGGCTGTGTATGGCGATCATAATTAGGAAAATACCACTTATTTGTCCAGGTTTTGTGCATGATCCTACGTCGAAATACGTTTACTCTGTTGTAGCACACTAAGTAGGACAACCCTCTCATGAGTGTCCCACGTTAGTCACCCAACATTTTCTCTATTACACCAATTATGAAATCACCGTCTGCTGTTTGTGTACTGATAAACTGAATAATTTGTATTTCAATTACTAAAAGCCTGTCAGCTTGTGAGAAAATATTTGTTAAATCGCGCTAGGGTGCGGTAAAATATGACGCGGGAATTTGCGTTCGAAAGGTCATTTTTATTTTCACTTAGCATGCGAGATGGCTGATCGTCGTGCGAAAAGACCTCGTGGTTGCTCTCGTTCGAATACCCGCCGTCCCTTCAAGCTAGCGCATAAGGAATGTTGCTGGCATAGTACCAGACACGAAGTAGCTGTTACCAGTAGCAGTAATTTGTCAGTCGATGACGTTTTATCATATAGCCTCGGCAAGTTCGTACTTGGGAAGTTCATTGATTCCTTTCAACAGACAACGCTGCCGACATAATCCCACATATGGTTGAAGTGGTCCATGAAGATTCCCGAACCAGTTCAATCATGCCATCCACATCCAGGAGCTCTTTTGCCACCTATACGGAGCGTGCTACGCAGGATGATAGCAAAAATAACGAAGATATGAATGAAGGTAAGGCATGCTGTTATAAAATAAAGCTATTAACCAGATCACTTACTAACAGCCGTCAGCACATTCAAAAAGACGGCAACAATGATAACGTTGAAGGTGGCCCTTGAAGCGAACATATCGCTGAGAGCGACCGGCATAATGCTTCGCAAGTTCAAGTAGTTGTTGTCCAAATTGCCTATGGATGCCAGAACACTGCTAGGAACACCACGACTATGTATGAAAAGAGTAATTAAAGGAGGTGAATATGTACATTTTGGTGAGAGGGAGTGTATTGGACAGGCTGTCCGACAACGGTGGGATGAACAGTTAAAATACGTTCATACGCAGCCGCATATTGATGAAGTGACATTGTTCAAGAGCTCTTGCCAACAGATGTGGCCCATCTTAGCAAGAATGACTATGCCGCAAACGCCAGTGTTTGTCATCGAAATGTTTTGCGGCGAAGGCGAACCTGGGAATGTGCACGAATGCTTTGCTGATGTGGTCGCTAATCTTAAAAAGAAAAGGGATTATGCTGTCCGAATACAATGTCCACGTAGATGTCATCCTGGATTGTATTGTTGGTGATTCGCTCGCCAGGGCATTTTTTCGGCAAGTTAAGAACCACATCGGATATTATGCTTGTGAGAAGTGTACTGCTTGGGGTGTGTACGTGGACAGAAGAATGGCATACGTGAACTTGGAGTACAAGCTGAGAAATGATGAAAATTTTAGGTCCAGAAGACGGTCAGAACATCAGGTAGGTGATTCACTTTTGAATCGTTGAACATAGACATGATTGTATGTTTCAATTTGGATTACATGCGCATGGCTTTTTTGAGATTCACAAAAAAAATCGCCGCACTTCGGAGGTCAGAACCGCTTTGGTTTTAACGTGGTTGAAGAAATGAATAACCGAACTGGACTTATTCGCTCACAAATGCCTGTGGACTTTCCCCGGAAATATCGCCCTTTCGTGGACTACCGGCGATGGAAGATGACAGAGTTCCGGCAGTTTCTGTTGTACGTGGAGTCGGTTGCATTGAGCGATGTGATAGATGACAAGGTGTATGAAAATTCTCTGAACTCCATTTTTATCTATATATTATGTCATGCAAAGTGGTGTCTGCACTACGTAAATTTTGTGCAGGCCCTGTTGTGAAAAATTGCAATAATCGGAATTAGGGATTCCAATGGTCCTAGAAATCGTACTAGGATTGGAACCTCCCACGCGTAACATTGAGATTGTTCGTCCAATCCTGATGTAACATCTTCAACACGACGTTTGAATTGGTCTCTTGTTAGAACTCCTATTGTGTCGGAGTTTGGATAAGCGGTGAATCGAGTAGATTTTCATCAAAAAAAACCTCGTCAGAATTCGCAGCTATATACGGTGATTCACAATTGAAGTTTAATTTGTACTGTCAGGCACCTCTGTGCGTATGTGCGTCTGCGTGGTAAGCTTGATTACTATTCAGCCTTCCTGTTTGAATTGTATATGCACGAACTTCGAATTTTAGTCCACTCACCGAATTTGCCAGCGTCACAGCTTTTCCGTCGCATTACGGAAAGGATGTATCGGTCCGACGTGCACGTGAATGCCGTTGTATTGGAGGACGCTGTATGCCGTAAATTATGAGTTGCAAGAAGGAAGTTGTGGCCACTTTGTACTGCAAAGTTTTGTGCAAACCGTCAGGAGGTCAAACAATGCTTTGGTAACCGGTGGTATGCCTTTTATAATAACAGCAATGAGGGAAGGTAGGTTCGCAAAGACACGCAAACCACTGTGACCGCTTCAACACTTACTTGCCATCATCCACCTTAAACATCCACGTTTGGTCCCATCTGCATGTGGACAACACTTGGGAGGATCGTGAGCGGATTCAGTGCAAAGGATGGCTGTTACCTTTGATTCGGCGATCCAGCGATTGATACACGGGTTCGAGGCAGAGGTCTAAGGGTCCCGGATCCAGTCGGTTTTTCTTGTTGAGCGTCAAGCGGGCGTCTGTTGATCCGAAATGCATTCATTGGAAACAGGGTATAGCACCGCTCTTAAGAATTACAGTAGATATCACAAAACAAACTAAGGTTACTCGCATAAATGGCTTTTTGGAAAATGAGAGCCAAGTAATGCTTTAAAGCGATCACTAGAAGCGCTACTGACGACCTCAGCAGGAAGACTGTTCCAGAAGTTAACAACCTGTAGGAAAAAACTGCTGTCTAAGAAAGGTCCGAGGACGAAGCTTGAAAAGCTGCATGTTATGTCCTTGCCGACCGTCATCATTCGCTACAGTGAGGAACTGATCAACGAGGCCTACTCTAAAGAGGAAGTGTGTGAAAATTAAATTACCGCGGAGCCGTCGAAATTCAATTGGGTATAGATCAAGAATGTCAAGTCGAGACTCGTCTGCGACACCACTAAGGCTCGTGACTAGGTTGGCAGCCACGCGCTGGACACGCTCACCAGCTAGTATGTCTTTCTTCAGGCCGGTATACACAATCTGCTTAGCATTGTAGTGGATCTAAACACTATACAAAATTCAGGTATGAACACAAGATCAAAAAGGTGATAAAAAATGGAAACGATTGACTCACAATAGTTCGATAAATTGCTTTGATTTAGAATCCCACTACACCAAATGTAGTATCCAATAGGTACAATCCGTGGTGCCGTTCCTAATTAATCTTGAAAGTCACAACTGAGGTAATTCCGAATGACGATAATGGGCCTAGGTCTTATCTCTCACTTCAACCTCACGTCAACTACG